>PVIC010019011.1:0-21917 GCA_004025085.1 Thryonomys swinderianus
ATCCTCCTGTCTCTGCCTCCTGAGTGCTGGGATTACAGGCATGAGCCACCACACCCAACTAGGCCATATTAGTTTTATGTCCGCATGTTGCTTTTTTTTTTAAGTTTTTTTGAGACAGGGTCTCACTTTGTAGTTCAGGCTGGCCCTGAGCTCACTATGTAGCCCAGGCTAGCCTCCAATTCAGCAATCCTGTCTCTGCCTCCTGGGTGCTGGGATGAGAGGCTTGAGCCACTCCTCTGGGATGCAAGTTGCTCTTGGTACACCTCTTCATATACTGGGAGGCCACTGGGCAGAACTGCTACCTTGAAGTATCCAAGGTTGAGTCAAGTTTGGAGCCAAGCCACTTTTTCTCTTGTCCTGACCTGAGCACATGGCTGCCCAGTCCAATATGATGGAAGATTTTGTAATCATACGTGGCTTAGGGCATTTTCTTACACCCCCTCAAAATGATGGATCACACGGAGTTGTAATGTTTCTTCCCCTGCAGGGTCAAGGGTGGCCAGAGTTTCTAAGAGGCCATCACCATTTCCCCAATAGTTTCCCTCTACAGTATTGTGTAGCAACAGAGTCAACAGTCTCCTGAAGGATCCACCCTGCTGCCGGCCACTCCGGAGGTCTCTGCTGGCTCATTCCAGTGAGGCCTGTGCACTTCCAGAGACACTGAGGCTGTACCAACCACAACGGCTCTGAACAAGCTTGGAGATGCGCTGAGTTGGGTTTTCAGTGTTTTCGCAAGTGAGGGGGTTTAACTTGCCTTTGGGAGCCATTCTGTTACAAGTTGAGGTCTTGTCCACATTCTTGATGTCCTGAACAAAGAACTGAGCAGGAGCCCTGAGAGTAGGAGGATACAGCAGCAGAATGGAGAATTTATTTGAGAAAGAAAAGATTATATGCACAAGAGAGGGAGAGAGAGAGAGACAGAGAGACAGAGAGACAGAGACAGAGACAGAGAACAGGCAGGAAGAAGAGCTCACTGTTTCGGGAGGGGTTGGTGTTGATGGATTAAGCATTAGGGTTTAGGGTGAGACTGAGGGTTAGGGTTTGGCCTCAGTGGAGTTTTTTACCCTTTATGGCCTTTGGAGTATCTTTCTTGGCACCCAAAGCCTGGGAAGGGGGGTCTGCACAGTCAGCAACATGATAATCAGGGTTGGGGCCACCAAAGGTTGCAGAATACCCCTGGACGTGTGCCCGGGGATACAGTGTGTAGAAGCTAAGTGACCTGGTTCCTTTCTCCCATTGCATATGGACCTGGGCACCCTGGTCGTGGGCTCGTGTTTAACTCTGAAGCGGATCTAGTGCCAGAAAGCAGGTTCCTGTGTGGCCCTCCCTTTTTTCTCCAGCCTTCTTGTTAGCCACCTCCCTCAGTGCCCAGGGTGTATTCTGTAAAAGACAGATCCTGTTGCTGTTCTTTCCTTTTTCCCCTGGAATCCCTCTTGCTTTTCTGTCTTTTAAGATAGGGTCTCACATGTAGTCCACCCTGAACTTGAACTCAATGTATAAGCCAGGCTAACATCAAACTCAATGATCCGCCTGCCTCCCCATCACGAGAGCTGAGATCATGGATGTGTACCACCACACCCAGCTAGAAACCCTTTCAGTGCATATCAAATAGCATTTTCTGCTTGGAGCCTGGGTTGCAAGGACCAGATTGTGGCCACACTAGTTACCTCATCCTCATTGGCAATTTTTTAGAGCTGACTCAAATCAAGGGATGACACAGAGACCATGCACTTGGGCCGTCACAGTTGGGGGACAGAAATTCTCAAATCCAGGGATCATGGACTCGGCAGTAGCAACAGTTAACACAAAGATATTCTAAACAATTCACCCACAAAGCAGGGAGACCCACTGTGGCTGGTTTTTCATAGATCAGACTGATGGGAAAATCAGCTGCAGCTGGTCCTCAGCCCAAATGGATTTCTGTACCTAATCAACATAGAGAATCTAAGATCAGTGGATCGCTTCTCGGCCTTTTGGCTAAGATCAAGTGTAAGATCAGTGGAATTTTATTACATGGCTCTGTGGAGCTCAGTGATCTGTAGTAAAAAGCTATCACTCTGCTGTTCAGTCAGATTTCAGAGCCAATGCACCCTTAGTCATGTCTCCATGGAAGTACTGTGTCCAGGCTGGGAACAAAGTTCAAGGGAGAGATGCAGAACCTGGAGAGCAACCAGGAGTGCGCAATCAAGACCATGAAAAGTTAGCATGGTGGAATTCTGTAAGAGAAAGGCAAATGAAATGAAGAATAGAAAGCTGAGGGAGAAATTAGATTTTAATATGCAAACTACTATCACATGGGCAGTGGACATTCCAGAATGAGAAAAGTAGGAAGGTGTTGGAGGAATGGGAACAGCTGAAATTTAAAGCAAATGTTCAGGCCAAGTCCTGATGAGGTCCATGAGATGTGTGGAAGGACAGGCAAGATCATGGTTTTGGTGCAGACAACTTAAAGGTTTCTAGACAAGACATAACACTGTTGTTTCCTACAGATTTGCATCCCTTGCTGCTGACCTTGAAGGACATCCACACAGGAGCCACAGCAAGGACACTTTGTGGAATTCAGATTCACACAACAAGGGGCCCCTGGCTAAGCCTACTGACTATAGACACTGTACACAAGTAGGATGATTGGGGAGGAAGAGATCTTTAGTGGAGAAAACTGCTCAAAGTTTCAAAAATTCTCAGACTCTAGCAATTAACTGGCCATGATGGAGGTTCATTATTGCTGTCCACAAACTGGGTGTTGAGCCTGGAGTTAGATCCTAGAATATAAGATCTGTAAGGGATATGCTGGTCTGGTGCTTGCCTGAGTGTGTTTGAGAAGCAGTCAGGATGCAGATGTTAGGGAGTGTCTTGTTTAACAAAATAATAAAAGAAACAAACTGGGTGTGGCCGCACATACCTATAACTCCAGAACTCTGGAGGTCGAGACAAATGGATCACTGCAGTCCTTAGGGGTCAAGGCCAGCCTGGGTTACATAGTGCATTCAAGGCCAGCCTGAGCCACATAGTGAGACTCTATCTCAAAAATCAAACAAAAAAGTTAAATAGATTCATTTATCTGGAAGCTTCTTAGAGGCTTGATTCATTTCTCCACAGAATATAGGTTAAGACAATAATAATTAGCAGCTGGGTGTGGAGGTGCAGGCCTGTAATCCCAGCAATTGGAAAGCTAAGGCTGGAGGATCACTGTGAGTTCAAAGCCACCCTGAACTGCATACCAAAATCCTGTCTCAATTAAAACAAACAAACAAACAGGTCAAGGCAGAGAAATGAGATCTTTGAGACCATCTTCTGGGGGTTCTGCTCTGGGAGAGCTGTGCACCCACATTAGCCAGAGTCATGAGGTCCACCGTTCATTTGAGACAGAGCAATATATCTGCCAGATTTTTTTTTTTTTTCTTTTTGGAGACAGGGTCTCGCTTTGTAGTTCAGGCTGGCCCTGAGCTCACTATGGTGCCCAGGCAAGCCGCCGCGAACTCAGCAATCCTCCCGTCTCTGCCTCCCGAGTGCTGGGATTACAGGCGTGAGCCACCACGCCCAACATTATATGTGGTAACCGGGGATCAAACTCAGGTCTTTGCGCTTGCGAGGCAGGCGCCGGAACCACTGAGCTAACCCTCCGGCCCCTGCCAGATTATTTTTGATGACTAAGGCCAACAGGATCAGTTGTGAAGCTCACATCACCATGGAGAAGTGTGACAGTGGCCAGTGGGAAATCAAGCTGGAATTAGTCTTGAAAACACTATCTTTGGAAATAGTCTCAGGTTTTTAACATGCTGTTTATTTTGTTGTTGTTGTTTTTCCTTTTTGAGACAGGATCTCACTATGTAGTTCAAGGTGGCCTTGAACTCACTATGCATAGGAACCTCCCGCCTCAGCCTCTGAGTACTGGGATTGCAGATGCATACCAACGACTTGGTTACATGCTGTATATTACATTGCAGCACAGTGTTCTGTATGAGGGTTTGAATTTTCTGGACACTTCCTTTATGACTCTATCCTTTCTGAATATTACTGTGGTTCTAGCATGTGGCTTCTATGAACATATACATTTGCTCATATATGGGACAGAGAGCAGAAAAAACTGCAGATAGATGCTGGGAGTGAAGTAAATTGCTACCAATTAGGATGTTTGTGATCAAGTGATTCTTTATGCCTTATTTATTAAGTCAAGCCAAACCAAAACATGTCCCTATGCTATTTGCCCCTGAAGAATAGAAATTACCAATCTATGTATCCAAATAGCAGCCACAGATCATTATTTAAGCATAAATTCTCCTCTGCAATCTGTACCTTGGACCATTTTACACAGAGTTAATTTCATCATGGATAAAAGATACAGAGCCATACAAAGGACTGCAACCCAATAATTACTGTTTTTCAAAAATTGTGCAATAGTTTTTTAGAGTCTTTGTTTTGTAGTTTTTCCAGGCAGTTAAGATGTGGGCTGGCTGGAAGAAGCCAACTCCTGCTATCTGTGGCTCTGGCTGAGCAGCAGCATGCCTTGCATCCTGTGAGTGTAGCTGTTTTTCTGCTGAGATGAATAGGCTATTTGAAGCAAAGGGTGGACTAGTAGCTCCTACTGGAATGAAAGGATCATAAATCCATTCTTGCCAAACTGTGCATACAGACAAAGCACTGCGGGCAATTTTTATTTGGTAATTACTGTCTTTGTCCCGAAGTTTGGCCAATGCTAACTGATTGAAAAGCTCCCAGAACAAATAGTGAAAGAACACAGCTCCATAATTAGCCTAAATTGCATTTGAATTGATCTTGCCTTTTGTGACATTTTGGTTTTATTCAACAAAGAGTTAATGTGGATTTAATTTGAGTACTTAAATTCTAGGGGGACAGGAAGGAATCTTTATCACTGTCTAAATAAAATCCAGGACTTTGTTGTTTGGGGTCTGTGTATTTGTGGCTGCTTCCGGAAAGGACAAGGGTCAGAGACAAACCAAAGGGTATAAATATGTCTCCTCACAGGAACAAGTATTCACTGGGCCCAGATTAGCAAAGACCTTTGTCTTAGAGATGTCTTCAATCTCTATTATCATGGATACTGAACTATGTGGCCCTTACAAGCAATAGCCTGGTCCATTTGGATGTTAATTCTAATTTCTTTATTGAGAAAGAGAAAGGAACTGAAAGACAGAATGGGAGAGCAAGAAAGAGAAAAATAGAATTAAAACTATAAATCATTCCAGTCATTCAAAACTGTACAAGGTTATAAGTAAAATAAAACCTTTTTTTAAATCTTGCTTTAAGATCCTTTTGAGACAAGGTTTTGTTATGTAGTTCAGGCTGGTCTTGAACTCACTATATAACTTAGGCAAGCCTGAACTCTTGGCAATTCTCCTGCCTCAGTCTCTGAGCAGTGGAACTTCAGGCACACATGCACCCCCATGCTGTTGTGCTATGTGTCACTTATGGTGTGGTTCTGGTTGGTCTGGAACTATGGGAAGCTGGAGATCCTAAATGAAACACTTTTTAGTTAAACACCATGAATTTATACCTCCCTTAGGGCAGACATTGGAAATAGAAGATGAATAAATCACCACATACCCATTAAAGAAGTTGGAGCTGGATGGACACGGTGGTGCACGCCTGTTATCGCAGCACCAGGAGGCTGAGGTAGGAAGATAGCCTCAAGTTTGGGCCATAGTGAGACCCTGTATCAAAAAACAAATGAAAACAAAACAAAACAAAGAGTTGGTAATTAAAAATCAGTGAGTGCTTGGGGTTCAAGTAATTATTATCTACATACGGATTGAATATGAAGCCAAAGTAACTGAGTGGGTAATAAAATTTTTCCTCAATTGAATACTGTGGTGGTGGGTTTGTTAGTATTTAAAGAGGAAGCACTTAAATAAAAAGCCATTAAATTTAGCAGATGCTAATTGGTACCTTTTTTACAGTCATCGTTGGTGAAAGAAGATAACTAAGTCACATCTTCTCCATTGAACAGCCCAGCAAGGGTATCACAGAATGCAATGTTATAAAATGTAATGATGCAAGGCAAACAGTTCTGCAAACACCCTCATAGAAAGGGGCCACAGATCCTACAAGGCAGGGGAATGGCTCCAACTAAAGCAAGAAGGTAGTGTGGCTAAAACTGGCTGGGAAAGGAACTGCAACAAAATCCAATTAACACATGCACAGAACTTTCTCAGAACTCTGCATTGGACTTCTTGTGAGAACTTGAGCAAGTTTTTGATAGGATAATCTAGTTAGTATGGGAGATATGAAAAGAGACCATTGCCAATAAGCACTTGCTACCCTGGTTGCTCATTACAGCCCACCCTACACTGTTGGGTGTATTTTAAAAAATTTTATATGTACATTTTAGATATACATTATAATCCATTTCATCATAGAGAACTTATACGTGATATATCTTGCTTATTTTTTCCCATTTCCCCTCCCCTCCTTTCAATTCCTCTTCCCCTCCTTATTTACAAAAGCTTTTTTAAATTTTTCCCTTCTATTTGCTTTTTTCTTTGTTTTTCTTTTTCTCCTTCACCCTCCCTTTTTCTCCTTCTCATTTGAATATTTTCTTCCCATTTCCTAATATCTATTATACATTTTGGCTCCTATTTACACTTTCAGTATCTCACAACAGAAAAACAATAGTGTTTAAACCTCTATGACTGATTTATCTCACTTAAGAGTATGGTCTCAATGTGCATCTATTTACCCAGAAATGTCTCAAACTTATCTGTCTTTGTGACAGGGTAGTACTCCATTATATAATCAGCCAATAAAATTCTGGTGGGCCAGTGGGGAGAAAGGAACCCTTCTCCACTGGTGGGAATGTAGATTGGTACAACTACTGTGGAAATCAGTATGGAGATTCCTCAAAAAAATAAAATGTAAGGTGTATTTTTATTCCCTTTTTACTCTGCCAGACTTGTTCTGCGGGCCCCCCTCTTGTTTTAATAAATGTGAAACTTGGCACTCTTTATGCTTGCTTTGTTTAGTTCTTTGTCTGTGAAAGAAAAGACCTAGAAATCACATCTAAGAGGAGACTCCAGCAGCCCGAAACCCAGTAACAAAATGTTGGCCCAGCCCAAACTATGACTCAAGAGTTAGAAGGAAAGAAAATTAGCCGAGCTGATGTCATTATAGGAGTCAGGGGTCCAGAACTATTTGAGTAGTAAAGCTTTAGAGAAGGTTTTGAGGAATTTGACAAAAATCCTCACATGTTTTTGTAGAGATGACCTTATATCATGTGCATGATAGTTACCTGGGATGGACCACACAGAACTGTTGTGTAGTTTTTATTTTACTTTGTTTTGTTTTGTTTTTGTGGGACTTGAGATTGAACCCTGGATCTTCATGCTGAGCTACATCCTCAGCTCTTTTCCATTTTTTATTTTGTGACAATGTCTCACTAAGTCACTAAGTTGTCTAGGCTAGGCTAGGAAATAGTCCTTCCTTGGCCTCCCAGACTGCTGGTGTGACAGGCATGTGCCACCATGCCTGGTTTGTCAAAGGCTTTTGCCAGAACAATTTGCCAAAGGAAAAACCAACACTTGTGTTATTGCCATTCATTTTAACTGTTAGTATATGACAATTATATCCTGAATTTTAACATCAGAAAATATAAGGTTATTTTCTTACTTTTTTTTTTTTTTGAGATAGGGTCTCGCTTTGTAGTTCAGGCTGTCCCCGAGCTCACCATGTAGCCCAGGCAAACCTCGAACTCAGCAATCCTCCTGCCTCTGCCTCCCAAGTGTGAGCCACCATGCCCAGCGTTATTTTCTTACTTTTAAAATATATATTTACTTTCTTTTTTGAGTGAAATCCAAGTTCACCTTTTTATAGCACTATAACATTTGGTTCCTTTTTAAGTGAATCGATTTGATTTAATTTATCTATTTATTTTTTGAGACAGGGTCTTGCTTTGTAGTTCAGGCTGGCTCTGAGCTCACTATATAGCTCAGGCAAGCCTCCAGCTCACAGCAATCCTCCTGCCTCTGCCTCCCGAGTGCTGGGATTACAGGCTTGAGCCACCACGCCTGGCACTGTGGTAGTGATTGCTGGTGGGCATGAGTCACCATGCCTGGCATTGTGATATGTGGTTACCAGAGATCAAACTTTGTGCTTGCAAGGCAGATGGTAGAACCACTGAGCTAAATCCTCGGCCCAAATTGATTTTACTTTTGAATTTTTTATTAGTACATGTTTGCAGAATATAATGTGTACATTCCTCTTAGGGAGCAGATACATGTACTTAAGTCGTTTTTTTTTTTTATTCCCTCATCCTAGATCCCTTGCCCATTTCCAAAGGAAGGGTAATTAATTGTAAATAGAGCTTTGTGATATATACTATTCTTGGGCAGTGAGGGGCTATGCTTTGACTACATCCCAGAAATTCTGTCGGAAACTTACCGTACTGCTGGAATGTTGAGAAGTGATGCCTTTAAGAGGTGACCAGGCCACAAGGTCTCCTCCCTCCAGAGTGGATCAAAGCCACTGGCACTCTAAGGGTCATGAGCAAAGGATTCATTTGGCTACCTTCCTCTGTCTCCTCTCTGCTGCCTTCTACCTTCCACCATGGGCAAAGCACCATGCAGCTGTGGCCAGATGGCAGCACCATGCTCTTGGACTGCCAGCTCCAGAACCATTTCTGTGAATTTCAATTGCCCTGTTGGTGCTTTCTCTTACAGGTGGCTGAAAGAGACTCAAGGCTCTCCCAGGCAAAAGGATGCAATACACGTGCACAGAGATCAGGCACCAGGGACAGGAATGCAGAAGCACTTGTATTATACTGTGGGAAATACACACCGCATGTGAGCATGTATCCCGAGATATTTTACTGCAATATCCTTTTAGGGTCTTATGTGCAGGAAGATGAATAAATGACCACGATGACTTCTGAAGACAAGGTCTGGCTATGTAGTCCAGGACGAGTTGCATTTGCAGCCATTCTCCTGCCTCAGCTTCCTGGATTATAGTTCTACAAGAGTGTGCCACCATGCCCAGCTCTTTGGGAGGCTTGCAGAGCTCCACCTAATTTCTTTGTTCTTTACCTGCAGCTACTCTATGCCAACTGCTATGATGTGTCAGGGTGGTGGCTTTGAGGTCTATCCACCCTGGGGTCCAGTTCCTGCCAGCCTGCGCTGCTGCCAACACACTACAGAGGAACCCTGCAGAAAGACTGATCTGATGTCCAAACAGCCATGGCAGATGCAGAGAACTTTAGAAAAATCTCGGAGACAAAGGGAAATGTGATTCATATCCGACAGGCAAGTTTCTAAAAATTGCCAGAAACACCCACCTATCTCTGCAGTACCACTCAGCACTCGGGGACAGCGCTTCAACCCCCAGCTCTACAAACTTTTCTAAACCTGTTGCTGAAGCTCTGAGGCAAGGCCTTTCCTTTTTATGCTTTTGCTTTTTTTTCTTTTCCTGTTTATGGTTTCTGCTTTCGGTTTTATGTTGCCAAGGCAGATCTTGAATTCATGGCCATTCTCTTGCCTTGCATACATTGCCATGAGCAGCACTCAAGGTTTTTTGGATGGAATGTTTCTTTGAAGAGCAGCTCCCTTCTTTCTCCTTCCTTTCCTTCCTGAGTTTTGTATTTCTACTCCTTGTCTTGTTTAATAAAAATATAAGAACAGGTGGTACCTTGTAAAGCAAAGGGAAAACAGGAAAGGTTCTGAAGGTTCATTTACCTGCTTTAGTTAATATATACGTACTTCTGATCTTGTCAGAATCCTGTAAGAGAACTCTTTCCCTTTCTTGAGCAAAAGTCCTCCTAAACTGTTTTTCCCATGATTTTAAAAGCCTTCCCAAAACTTCTTTTGAAATCAGGCTCACCAAGTGTTTCCTGTAAAGGCCACGATGATAAATATTGTCGGTTTTGCAGGGTAGAAGCCTTCTGTTGTGACCACCGAGCTCTATTATTGTAAGGCAAGCAGCCATAAGCAATATGGTGGTTATGTTCTAATGAAACTTTATTTGTAAAACTAGGCTGCTCTAAAATGGGGTTCCCCACCTTGGGTGTGCAAGTTCCTGGAGAGCTTTTTTAAAATGCTGCTGATGCCAATGTGGTGGTGCACACACGTCATGTCAGGACTTGCTCTGGTGGCTGAACAGGAGGATCACCTTGAGTTCAAGGCCATCCTGGACTACTGCAGTGAGTTCAAGGTCAGCCTGTACTACGTAGTGACACCCTGTTTTAAAAAACAAAAACAGGGCAGGAAATTTAGCTCAGTGGTTCCTGCCATCTGCCTCGCAAGCGCAAAGTTCGATCTCCGGTAACCACATACAGTACTGGGTATGGTGACTCATGCCCAGCAGCAATCAATACCACATACCACAGTGCCGGGCGTGGTGGTTCATGCCTGTCATCCCAGCACTCGGGAGGCAGAGACAGGGGGATTGCTGTGAGTCTGAGGTTTGCCTCGGCTACATAGTGAGCTCAGGGGCAGCCTGGACTACAAAGTGAGACCCTGTCTGAAAAAAAAAATTAAAAAAATAAAAAACACTCCCCAGGCCAATTAAATTAGAATTTCTAGAGGCAGAGTACAGTCACAGTATTTGAATCCTCACAGTGAATCCACCATGAGGTGAGTTTGAAAACGGGTCTAGATCCCCTAGAACAAACCACCTGGGAAATGGTTTTGTGTCCAACCTGGAGCATCCTTCCTTTGTGGTCCTGCGTGGGTTGAAAAGTATGTACTGTGCATTAGTTAATTTTCTCTCGTTCCTGAGACAAAATACCTCTCAAAGTTGGAGGGGAAGGGGTTTATTTGGCTTACAGTTCACAGAGGTTTCCATCCATAATTGGCTGGCTCCAAGACAAGGATGACAAGCAGGCACAATAGAGAGGAAATAACACAGTGCACGCAAGGTAGCAGAGGTAACAAGAAGGAGCTTCAGTTCATGGTCATGGAAGATAGCAAAAGCAACAAGCCACTTTAACAGTGTCTTTTTATCTTCCTGTCCTTTTATCTTATTTAGACTACTGAGGGTTAGGGGAGTGCCAAATGAATCACTCACAAGTAGTCGTTTAGTAATCACATACCCTTAACCCCCAGTGTCACACATTCCAGGTTCAGTTATCAGTAAAAACTAAGTCCCACCTCACCTGCATGAGCCTTTGGGGGTACATCTAAACACAAACCATAACACATGGTCCCTGACCCTAGCACTGTCAGGGTAGCTGGGAAGAGCTGTCTATGACTCACTTCACTCCATGCACTCTAAAAATGTGAAGGACTTCCCTGTGTATTGTTACACAAAACCTGGGAAGCAGTGACTTCAACAATGAGCAGCTGCAAATGCAGAGAATCTGTTAAGGTCCTTATATTGCTTAGACCATGACAGGTGGAGCTTTTCCTTTTGGAGAAACTAGCTGTACTTTAACATTCACTCTCCCCTAGACCAAGCATGAAGAAAACAGGGTCCTGTGGGCTGCATTAGAAACCAAACTGTCTGTGGCCATTTAACTTTTTTGTTGTTGTTGTTTGCAATACTGGGGATTGAATTCACAACCTTATGCTTGCTAAGCAGGCACAGTGCCACTGAGCTAAATGCCCAGCCCCAATTTTTTTTTTTTTTTTGAGACAGGGTCTCGCTTTGTAGTTCAGGCTGGCTCTGAGCTTACTATGTAGCCCAGGCAAGCCTCGAACTCAGCAATCCTCCTGTCTCTGCCTCCTGAGTGCTGGGATTACAGGGGTGAGCCACCACGCCTGGCACTGTGGGAGTGAGTCTCCATGCCCAGCACTGTATGTGGTTACTGGGATCAAACTCATGACCTTGAGCTTATGAGGCAGGCGCCAGAACCACTGAGCTAACCCTCCAGCCCCCAGCCCCAATTTTAAATTTTTTTTCCATTTAACTTGTAATATGTAGTTGAGACAATCACTCTGTGTGTAGGTTCCCAGTGGACCAGTTTTCTGCTCCCCAGTTGGCATTTTAGCCCAAAACACACCAGCTCTTTGTCCTTAGGGTTGGGTTAGCTGGGGTTAGGGCTAGGGCCAGGTTTAAATTTAGGGCTAGGGGTACCTTTTACAGTTAAGGCTAGGGCTAGGGTTAGGGCTATGATTAGGACTAGGGTTATCAGTAGGATTAAGTGTAGGATTGGAGTGAGGGTTGTGATTAGGGCTAGGGTTAGGAAAAATTCTAGGGCCAGGGTTTAGTTTAGGGTGAGTGTTATGTGTAGGGTTAGTGTTGGTCTATGGGTAGGTGGAAGGTTACTGGTATAGGTTGTCATTAGTGATAAGGCTAGGTTTATTGCTAGGGTTAAGTTTAGAGCTAGCATATGTTTAAGCTTATCTTTTGGTCAAATTGAGTGTAGGGATGAAGTTAGGGTTATATTTAAATTTAGATTTTCTGGAAATTTAGTCCGAGGTAGGACCAAGATTATTATTATGTTTATCATATGTTTAGTGTCAGTTCTAGGTCTAGGTCTAATCTTAACCTCGGCTTAGCATTGGTGGTAACATTAAGGTTAGTGTTAGAGTTACCGTTATGTTTGGTGCTAGAGTTGTTCAGAACTAAATGTCTGAGTTGTAAGATGTTTAGGGTTAATTATCATGTTAGAGCTGGTGCTATTATTATGATTTACATTCTAAGTAGGGCTAGGTTTCAGGTTAGGGCTATATTTAGGACTACGGCTTGTGTTAATACTAGGGATTGTTCTAGGCCTTAGGCTAGGTTTTAATTTATCATTAGTGCTATTGATAGTTTTATTTTTATGGTTATAGTTAGGGTTAGGACTGAAGTTACATCTTGGTCTAGTGTTCTGGCTAGAGTTATGTCTACGTCTAAATCTAGGGCCAGGTTAGGGCTTGGTTTAGTTCTAGGTTTAAGTTTATATTAAGGGTTAGTGTTATCACTAAGGTTAGGACTTATATTAGTGTTAGAGGTAGGGTTAGCAATAGAATTTGAT
Source organism: Thryonomys swinderianus (assembly GCA_004025085.1). Lineage (NCBI taxonomy): Eukaryota > Metazoa > Chordata > Mammalia > Rodentia > Thryonomyidae > Thryonomys > Thryonomys swinderianus. The sequence goes on from PVIC010019011.1 coordinate 12,905, forward strand.
GTTGGGACAGGTGTAAGTATAAGTTTAAAGGTGGAATTAAATTTAGGTTTATGTTTATGTTTAAGGTTTAGGTTATGTTTAGAACTTTGCCTTGGTTTAGGCCTAAGTTTATTTTTAGAGCTCTCACTGTTATTAGTATTAGAATTACAAGTAGGGTTAGGCCTTTGTCTCACGTTAGACCTCAGTGGTTGTTTAGTCTTACTCCTCATGGTATCATTAGAGTTAGGGTTAGAGTTAGGCCTAGGGCTAGGTTTAGGTGTAAAATTAAGTTTAGAGTGCCAGAGATTTAACTCAGTGGTTCTAGCCTCTTCCCGGGAAGTGCAAGATCCCTGTTTCGATCCCCGGTAACCACATACAACCATACTGGCCGTGGTGACTCACTCCCACTGGCAATCAGTACCACATACCACAAATGCTGGGCTTGGTGGCTCAAGCCTATTATCCTAGCACTTGTGAGTCAGAGGCATGAGAACTGCTGAGGTCGAGGCTTGCCTGAGCTACATAGTGTGCTCAGGGCCAGCCTGAATTACAAAGTGAGACCCTGTCTCAAGAAAAAATAAAGATAGATGTGTGGGTTAGGGTTAGAGTTAGGGCTCCTTTAGTGTTAAGATTAGGATTTGGATTAGGGTTAGGATTAGGTTTAGTGTTATGTGTATGCTTAAATTTAGGGTAGGTATTGTTTTAGGACTTGGGTTATTTTCAGGGTTACATCTAGTGCTAGATTTAATCTTAAAGTTATTTTAGAGATGTTGTTCTGACTAAGTAGAAGGTTAACGTTTAATGTGAAGCATAATCTTAGGGCTAGGTCTAGTTTTAAGTGTATGTTTAGAGTTTTTAAGGGTACATTTAGAGTTAGATCTCGGCTTATCACTAAGGATAGTCTTAACTGTAGACTTAGGGCAATGGCTGGGATTAGGTTTCAGCAAATCAATGAAGTGGTTTTTTTTCAGGCTTGGGCTAGCATTATTTCTATGTTAGGTTTAGGTCTCAGGCTAGGGCCAGTGCATGGTTAGTGTTAGTGTTGGTGCTAGCATTAGTGTTAGACATTAGGGTTAGTTTTATTTATGTTGAGAGGGGATCCTGCTTTGCAGTTCAGGCCATCCCTGAGCTCACTGTGGAGCCCAGGAAAGCCCCAAACTCAGCAATCCTCCTGCCTCTGCCTCCTGAATGCTGGGATTACCGGTGTGAGCTACCATGCCTAGCATTATGGTGTGTGGTACTGATTTCCACTGGGCATGAGGCAGTATGCCCAGTATGTAGGTACGGGGGATCAAACTGGGGACCTTGCACTTGCTAGGCAGGTGCTGGAACCACTGACCTAAATCTCCAGCCATAGGTTAGTTTTAATTCTTAAATTTAGAGCTCTGGCTAGGACTAGGGTGAGTACCAGGTTTAGTGTTAAGACTAGGATCAGGATTTAGATTTAGTGTTAGTGTTTTGGCTTAGGTTAGGCTTAGTTTTAGGGTTAGAGGCAAGTTAGGTCTAGGACTAGGATTGTGGTTATGCCTGGTGTTAGGGCTATGGCTAGGTGTAGGATTTTGGCTAGTTTTAGAATTAGGGCTCAGGTAGTCCTGTTGTTATGGTCAAGACTAGGGGTCATGTTTATGCAGGATAGCAAGTTTGAACCCATCTCAGGCAACTTAGTGACTAGTAAAATGCTGTATTAAAATATAAATAAATAAGTAAATAAATAAATAAATAAATACAATATTAGTGTGAAATTAAAAGCTATCTTTTTTGTTGTTTCTTGAGACAGTGTCTCACTATCTAGCTCAGGCTGGCCTTGAACCTCCAACCTTTCTGCTTCTGCTTCCCAGAGTGTTATTTTTGATGTTAGATTTACTCCTAATTTGAGTTCCCTTACTTGAATTAGTCTGAGGCAGAATTTGATTACTCATACATATTTGAGAGATAATCCGAGCAAACAGAATAGAGGGGTGGGGAAGAGCAGCTCTAGAAAGTGAACAAGTCAGGCAGTGAGCTGTTCTTCACTGTGAGTAGACAGACATTCACCCTGTGGGGCCCTCTCTTAGAATCAGTGGCCTCACTGGGCATGGAGAGGCTGGGACAAGCATCCCATACTTCTTTCTCAGGGCTTAGTGGCCCCTTGTGGCTAGCTGTGTCCAGCAGAGATGGAATGGCTTTCCATGGCACCCAAGGAAGCTCCACAGCACCAAAGCTGTGGGCACAGATGAGCCTGCTGCAGGAAGCCCTCCCTACTCTGTGCTCTCTTGTACATTAGACATCTCCTCATTGCTACTGTTGTTGTGCTGTTTTGTTGTTGTTGTGCTATACAAAGACTTGTCGTGTGTTGTGCTGTGTTATGCAAAAGGCAGTGTTCATCCTGGTCACCACATTCCTCCTGGGAAAAGCCTCAGTTTACCTCTCATTGGTTTTCCAGAAAACATCTGTTTTTCTGCTCCTTTTCCAAAATTGATTATTTTCATTAAACAATGACCAGATGGTTCTTCCTCTTTTTTTTTTTTTTCTGGTTTTTGAACATAAGGTCTTGCTATGTAGCCCAGGATGGCTTTGAACTCGTGATGATCCTCCTGGCTCGGCCTCTTGAGCCAGTGCTAGAATCACAGGTGTGCTCTATCACCTCCAGACAAACAAGCAAACATTCTGCTAACAGGTAAGAGATTTTAGTGTTTTAAGTTCAGCCTCACAACAGGCCCCAACTTTATTAAGAGAGTACAACCTGTCCATAAGCTTTGGATTCAGGAGTGTCTTTTCAGCAATAATGTGTGTCCCAGACTACAGATTAGCCTGCAACATGCTGCACAGTGCTCATTCCTGGTGTCTTTTCCCAGTCAGCCCTGCCCCAAGGGGAACTTCTGGATTTACCAGGTGACTTCACTTTGCTGGTGACCAGGGCAAGGCTCCCCCTTCAAGACATTTTCTCTAGCCTCCACTGACCTTGTCTGATGCTGGCCCCTGCTTGTCATGCATCTGACTTCTATCCTCTGTATCTCTGGCAATTCTTCTTCTGTTGCACATAACATGTCTCAGGGACTTGCCATGTAGTCAGGATGTATGAGGCTCTGTGACCATTTGAAGTCCCAGAACATGGGCAAGTGACCCTGGTGATAGATTTTGTGTTTAGTGTTTCCCAAGGCACTAAAATCATAATAGAAATCCTTAAGGGAGATTTCTTTATGAGGTGGGGGGACACTGGCCAACATTTCAATTTGGGCACGGGGCATGATCACACATCCCAGGACACCACCCAGATGTCCATTGCAGAGTCCTTGACTCTGCAGGCACTAGCTGTCACTTGTTGGGGCAACACTGCCTAGGCCACATATGGCTTTCCCACCCTAACAGCTGTGCTCCGGCAAGCAGTATCAACTCATTCCCAGCTGTTGCCTGACACTCAATCACTTGAGACCTCAGCTGATGCCATGTGCACATTTGTCCCCAGCCCCCTCCATTCCTGGCAGCTGCTTGGAATCTGTGGTTTCCATGTGCAACTGGCCAGTGCCACCACAGCCACTTGCACCACCACCCCAGATGACTATGTTTCAGTGCGCCGCTGGACTTGCCATTTGGCACAGAGAAAGAAGATTAAGACAATTTGGAGGCAGAGGAGAAAGAGAGTGAAAAGTAGCCGCCTCTGAAGAGAGAAGGAGGCATTAGTGTCTGAAAGCACATGACAGTACAGATAGCAGAGACCACTCCTTGGGAACCCTGAACATTTCTCCTAAGTGAGTAATCTCTACATAACTAACATCTTTCCCATTTCAGCCTATGTCATTTTTGCTTGTGTTTTGGACCTTCATACAAACCATAAAGACAGAGAGACATATGGGGACCATGGCTACTAAGAGAAACTGAAATTATGAAGCATGTGCATGTAGCAAACATGGTAGTGTTTTGACAAAGGGTATGAAAAAAAAAGACCTAGACAGGCATTATGACACACGCATGTGATCTCAGTCAGCACTTGGAGACTGAGGCAGGAGGACTGCTTCAAGTTCAAGGCCAGCCAGGACTACACAGCAAGACAAGACCTTGTCTTGAGAAGAAAAAAATTTTAAAAGAGGTAGAGTTATGGAGAAAGTTATTTCCATTAAGAATATTATTAGCAATAAGAAACTTTAACGACAAGTATACAAAAATCTATAGCTGTCCATTAAATCAGCAATATCCAGAAAGAAAACATCATGGAAGCTGCAGGGGAAATCAAGTCCTGATGTATAGAATTATTGGATAAACTCTAACAAAAATACTCCTAAAGTCACAGAAGAGCTAAAAAATAATATGAAACCCATGGATACCAGAAAGAAGAAAACTTCCAAGTCAATAAAGACATAAAGAACATAAGCAGCAAAAATAAACCCAAGTAACCAATGAAGATAGGAACATCATTAGTAATTGTGGAAATTCACATCAAAATAGAGCAAGAGTGGGCCAGAGATTTAGCTCAGTGGTTCCGGCACCTGCTTTGCAAGCACAAGGTCCTGAGTTCGATCCCAGTGACCACATACAATGCTGGGCGTGGTGACTCACGCCCACCAGCAATCAATACCACATACCACAGTGCTGGGCGTGGTGGCTCACACCTGTAATCCCAGCACTCGGGAGGCAGAGGCAAGAGGATTGCTGAGTTTGAGGCTTGCCTGGGCTACATAGTGAGCTCAGGGCCAGCCTGAACTACAAAGCGAGACTCTGTCTCAAAAAAAAAAAAAAATGGAGCAAGAATGTTTTAAATAGGTTAACTTGTATTTTCATCTTGGATTTAGAAAAGAAAGTGGAACTCACATTGGTGGGTTACGGACAATTTACTGTGTAAAAATTGGCTCTTTTTGTTTTAAGGAAGGTGGATTTTGAGGTAGGGTCTATGTAGTCCTGGCTGGCCATGAACTCATTGTATATCCCGGGGTGGGCTCATACTTGTAATCCTCCTGCCTCAGTCTTCAAAGTGCTGGTATTACAGGTATAAGCTATCATGCCTAGCTTTTTTTTTTATGTACATGTTAGTTATACAGAATATCAGATTGTGTTTTGGCATATTGTTCTGGCATGTAACATACTTTGATCATTCTCCATTATTCCCTCTCCTTCCCATCTCCCATCACCTTCCTTTTTTTTTTGAGGCAGGGTCTAGCTTTGTAGTTCAGGCTGGCCCTGAGCTATGTAGCTCAAGTAAGCCTTGAACTCAGCAGTCCTCCCGAGTGCTGGGATTACAGGCTTGAACCACCAAGCATGGCATTTGTGGTATGTGGTACTGATTGCTGGTGGGCAGGAGCCACCATGCTCAGTATTGTTGTACTTTGTTACCAGGGACCTTGCACTTGCTAGATAGGCTCCAGAAACACTGAGATAAATCTCTGGCCCCCCTTCCTCTTTTCTGACAGTTTACTTTCTCTACTTTCATGTCATCTCTCAATATTTAAAAAAAAATTTTAGAGAAAAATGAAGTATGCAATATTTGACTTTCTGAGTCTGGCTCATTTCCCTTAACGCTATGGTCTGCAGCTGCTCCGTTTACATTCTTGTACATGACGTGATTTTATTATTATTTATGATTGAATAATACTCTATTGTCTTTGGAAGAAAAGAAAATCCATTCCCTTTCTTTCTTCCTTCCTTTCTTTCTTTCCTTCCTTCCTTCCTTCTTAGTTTAGTGGAACTTCAAGATGTACCCAAGGTCTTTGCAGTGAGCTACAATCTCAGTTCCTTTTAAAACTGTAATTAATTAATTAGGCAGTGGTTTTGAGAAAGGATCTACTATGTAGTTCAGGCTGGCCTTGACTTGTGACTATCCTCCTGTATCAGCCTCCTAAGAGCTGGGATGACAGGCATGCACCACCATATTGGCCTTCTTTGGTTTTTTTTTTTTTGTTTGTTTTTTGGGGTTTTTTTTTGAGACAGGATCTCCCTAAATTGCTAATATTTCTCAGGCTGGGCTCAAACTTTAGAACCTCCTTCCTGGGTCTCAGAGCATTCGGAGCATAGGCATGTGCCACTACACCTGGATCTGTATTTCCTTTATCCATTCAGCTATTAAGGGCACCCAGGCTGTTCCTATAGCTTGGCTGTCAAGGTGTGGCTGCATCAGCAGTTACTGCTTGTATTTTTGGTGACAGTCACAGTCATATTCTCTTGTTCTTTTTTCTGAGAAAAATTTGTAAGATTGGCCATATCCCATTTTCAGTTCCAAATACAGCATATATTTTTTTCAATCTAATATTTTAAAACTATACCAGTTTTTTAATATTTATCCTTTATATGTTTCCTAAGAACTTTCTTCTAAACTATATTTGTTTTAAAACAGAAAACTTCTTTTAATCTCAATCCACTTTATCTAAATAGGGTCTTTCGACAATCTTTATTTTTAAATTAGTTTTATGGTTGTTTTAAAGTAGTGTTTTTTTAGCCAAATACTTTTCTGTTTACTATTTTTTCTTTTTTATAGCAAAACATTTATTGGTATATTTTAGACATACATGATGAGGCACACACTCATCACAGGGAAGTTGCATCTATACATGGTACATTATACCTGTTTTCCCATTCCCCCTTCTTCTCAATCCTCTTTCCCTCCTTATCTACAAAAGTTTGTTTCCAGTTTTTTCTTCTATTTCCTTGCTTTTCTTCCCTCTTCCTTCCTTTCTTCCTCCCTCTTCCCTTACCAACCTTCCTATTTGAACATTCTTTTCCCATTTCCCAATATCTATTAACATTTTAGTCCTCCCACTTCTGGTTTCTCACACTGTAAAGATAATGCAGTATTTAAACATATGTGTCCAATTTATTTCACTTAAGAGTATGGTCTCAAGGTCCATCCACTTAGCTATAAGTGTCTGAAGTTCATCATTTTTTATGTTAAAGTAGTACTCCATTGTATTAATAAAACCCACATCTGCTTTATCTGTTTGTCAGGTATTTGGGTTGTTTCCAAGATATAGCTATCACAAACTGTGCCATGTGGAGATATGTATGTATATATGTATGTATGTATATGTGTGTATGTGTATATATCACTGTGACATGATGCTTTTAATGCTTTGGGGAAGATACCAAGAAAGGGAATAACTGGGGTCCATGGAACCTCTAGTTTTAGCTTTTTGAGGAATATCCACACTGATCTCCACAGTGGTTGCTCCAGTCTACATTCCCAACACAGTGGGAAAGGATTCCTTTTCCCCCACAACATCTCCAGTATTTGTTGTTGGTTGATTTCTTGATAAAAGCTATTTTTTTCTGGAGTGAGATGGAATCTCAACACTGTTTTAATTGGCATTTCTCGAATGACCAGTGACATCGCATATTTTTTCATGTATTCATTTGCCATTCTACTTTTTCATCTGAGAAGCATCTATTCATTTCTGATGCTCATTTGTGGATTGGTTCTTTAAATTTGGGAGGATCTGACTTTTTTGAGTTCTTTATATGTTTTAAATAGTAGTCCTTTGTCTGACGAACAACTGGTAAAAATTTTTTCCCACACTGTGGGTTGTCTCTTCATTCTGTTGGTGGGTTTTTTTTTTCTGTGCAAAAATTTTTTAATAAGATGAAAACTGAGTTGTTGACTTTTTTTTTTTCTGTACCAAACCTAGGCCCTTGTGCATCCAAGGTTGGCACGGTACCACTTGAGCTAAATCCCCAGCCCTAGTTGTTGATTTTTTTGTAGTATTTCCTATACAGTATGGGTTTTGTAAATGAAATCTTTGCCTACTCCTATGTCTTCAAGGATTCTATCTATCCTTTCTTTCAACAGGTTTATTTTTTCTGTTTTAATGTTTAGATCTTTGAGCCATTCCAAATTAAGTTTAGTTCATGATGAAAGATATGAGTCTAGTCTCAATCTTTGGTATGTGGAAAGCCAGTTTTTCCAGTACCTCTAATTGAATAGGCTATCTTTTTTCCAGTGAAGGTGTTCAGCTACTTTGCTAAAGATAAGGCTAGCCCATTACTTTCATAAAATATGCAATTACATGTTGGGCTATAGAAGTTATTATATTATATTACAGAAGTGTCACACTATGGCAATCATTTTAAACCATTTACTTCAAATTTTAAATTTATCTATCATAATCCAGTAAGTAGTGTCTCATGGAATGCATTCTAAAATTATGGCTAAAGGATGAGTTGAAAGTATCTGTTAAAATTGAGCTATTTTAAAAGAAAAAAAAAAAACATTGCCTACATTCCCAGAACTAGGGAAGCTGAGGCAGGAGGATTATCAAATTGAGGCTAGCATGGACTATACAGTGAGGCCCTGTCTCAAAAAAAAAAAACCAAAATAAACACAAAAGAAAATAAAGACTGCCTTCAGACTCTTAAATCTATAGACAAGCACAAGAAAGAAGACTCCTTAATTAAGGAAAGGACAGACAAATACATCTGTACTAAAATTACATACATGCAAGTACAATGAAAAAAGCACCTTAAGCAAAGTTAAGAGTGCTGTAGACATGAAGTTGGTATTCACACTGCTACATCCAATGACTATTAGTATCTGAAATGTATAAAAATATTTACCATTCAGTAATCAAAAGAGAAACACCTCTTGGGTAAAATACACAAAGAAACCAATTCATAGAGGATAAAAACTGAAATCAAAATAGTTGTTTTTACTTTTCCAGATTGTAGGAAATGACAGCTAAACAAGGATATGCTATTGCCTACATTTTCTATATAGCTAAGAACGAGGCAACATACAAAAGTGAACTCTCCTCCATCACTAGTATAAATAAGAAGTAGGCATCAGTGACTCTGCACACCTGGAACCTGCAGAAGTTCCTGTTTTGTGCACACAGGAGTTTATGCAACATTATTCTTTGTGGCATTCTTTGTTAGAGTGAGAAAGGGAAGTAATTTAAATGTTCATCAGTGGAAGAAAAGGTAAATAGATTGCATTGTATTTACTGAGACAGGGTCTCTCTATGTCATTCTGGATAGCCTTGAACTCACTGTGTAGCCTAGGCCCAGCTACAGCTGGTGGCAGCTGATATTGTTTTTGGTTTCATTTTTGTTGTTGTTGTAGCTTTTTTTCTTTCTCTTT
>PVIC010019012.1:0-30989 GCA_004025085.1 Thryonomys swinderianus
CTAACACACACACACAAACGCATGCACGTGCACGCACACACACACATGTTCTTCCCTCCTTATCATGTCATTTCCTGGGACAGGATAGTGCTTTCTATGGATTTGTGGCATTTAATTGAGCCTGTGATTGCCATTAGTACACTTTTCCTAAAGAGGAGGCTTAATGAGGGATAACAGTTTATCACATCCTTGTTTTCACTGAAGTTCCACCTAAGTGCACTGAGGAAGGAGCAAGCACTCCCTCCTCGGGGCTGCCTGCCTACTGCTGTCGCCGTGTCCTGCCAGAGATGTGTACTGAGCCCCAGTTAGGATGCACCAGACACTGCTCTAGGCCCTGAAGATATAGCTGTGCATGAAACAGCCAAGACGCTTAATCAAAGACAGTTTGCTGAAAAGAAAACTCTCCTCGCGAGCTTTAGAACAAGTTGAATAGGACTCTGTAGACCCTCCTCCTCCAGGGAAACTGGTGAGTCTTTTTATCCCATGATTTCTCCATTTTCAGTCCTTGATATTTCACTATCTTTCGATGCTCTATAGTACCTCTACAATGACTATTTCCCCCCAGCAGGATCCGTGAATGGTATATTTTCTGAGCCATGCATCTTGATTTTGTACCACTTTTAGAATATAGATCATAATCGTGACTAAATTTCTTGAGTCTCAATCCTTTCCCTCTAAATACCATGAACCAGGCTACCTCATATTCCCCTAACAGAACAGGGAGGGCAGGCTGGTCTCTCTCTTCTGTCAGACCCTTCCTCAGATGCACACTTGCGAAGCAGGGAGACAGGCACACCTCACACCCTAATTCCTAGTATACTAAAGATTCTTTTATCTTAGGGGTTTGCATGTAGGAGCATGGCATGGCAATTAAGATGCAAGCTATGGAGCTCGCCTCTTGCAGTCAAATCCCAGCTCTCCTGTTTCCTCCAATGCATTCCCGGGCAAATTATTTAGGCTCTCTTCATCTTTGTTTCCCAATCTGTGAAATGGAGATAACACAAAGACTGGCCTCTTAGGCTCATATGACAATTAGCCTAGTCAGTCCATGTAACGGCTCAGAGAACAACTAACAAACATTTTCCATAAATGGGCAGATAGTCAATATTTGAGTCTCTGCAGGACACAAAGTCCTTGGCCAAACTTTTTAATTTTACTTTTAGGATATGACAGTTGCTGTAAGCAGTAGATAAATGGAAAGATGAGACCACGTTCTAGAAAGTTTTACAAAACAGACAATAAAGGTAGCCCATGGTCTGCAGCTTAACAACTCTTAGTTTTGGGCAAATATTAAATTCTCAATAAATGTTAGCTGTTATTATGAACTATGATTTGATTTGAAGGATGGTGGTTGTCTCCTCTCCTACGCTCACTGTCTGGTTCTCTGACATCCAGAACAGATGGTGTATATGAAAACCCCACTCTCGGAAACACGCCTACCAGCCCACCTATAGCACTCCACTTGTGAAAACTACACCTTCCAAAATGCAATGTGCTGCCATAATTGCCCTGCTAATTTTTGCCCTGTATATTTGAACTGCAGCCTCCAGCAAGATGCAAAAAGAAAGGATGAGAGAAACAATAGAACTTGGAGTGCCCAAGAAAGTCTTGTTCACATTATAAGGGATGTCTGTCCAGTTGTAGCTTGGCACAAACTTTGGACTTTGATGAAATGGACACACAAAAAAAATGAAAACGGCTTCTTAACTTTGATTGGGAACATAGAATAAGTGATGAGTTTCATGGGGTTTTTGCCTCAGTTCAGTTGGAGTGGGACAGGTCTCCAGATTCTAAAGGTTGCATGTCTTATTGGCCACTGTAGCTCTAGCCTTCTGCCTTTCTTGCTGTCTCCATGGGAACCCTGATGAGGAAACTAGAAGAGACTGAAAATCCAAAAGGCTCTCAAGGTTCTCTTCTTTCATGGCCTCAGAGCCCTGGGGAGTGTTACTGACTTCTATGCTCTCTGTGGTTCGCACTGTCTCATTACAAAACTGTGGCCCCAATTCTTTATCCACGTCTCAAGATTTTCAGATTTTTTCCTTTCCCACCTATATCAGAGTTAAACTATGCCCTACATTTCCTGTCTTCACCAAAACTGACATATGAAGGCCCAGAACCAAAAGCATAGAAAACAGATATGAGCCAAACTTCCCAACTTATGTAAAAAATGAGGGCTTTTTGTTTGTTTGTTTCATTCTATATCAGTGTTTTTTTCTTCCCTTATGGACTTCTGGGTCTTACCAGGTGAGATGGAGCTTAGGATGAACTGCCCAGGTCCCTCTCCAAGGAAGGCCTCATTGTCCCTGCTGCTGGTATTTGGCACAGTCTGCAGCTGGCAGCTCCCCTAGGGATCATCTGGGCTGCAGAATGTAGTCTTGCCATTCTCGGCCTGCAGCACAATCAATGACTGGTGGAGGCAGGGGCATAAAGCCTCAGCCACTCCTGCCCTTGCATATTCCCATGGGCCTTCCGGACCCTGGATCCTCTGAACTTGGCCAAGGAGACCCTCTGCCTTGCAACACAGCTTAGCTTCTCCTCCATCTACTCAACAGCCCTCCCTATACTTCTAATGCTGCTAAACCAGGAGCACCTATTAAAACATCCTAGTGAGCATTAATCTCCTTCTCCAATTCTGCCTCCCACATAAACCTATGGCAACAATACATCTTGTGACAGAAATAAGGAGCAAAATCATTGTCTGGGAGACTTGGAGATTATGTGTACAGTGACTCTTGAAGATGTACAGGAGTATCCCAAAAAAGAGAGAGTTCAATCAGTTCAGGTAGAAGAAACACAGAGAAAGGCTTAGCAGACGACAGCACAAGCTGAGTCCCAGAATAGCCTTGTCTAACTAGTGTGTGGGGACATGGGAGCCAGGACCAAAGAAGCCAAGTCCTTGACAGTCAGGCTAAAGGACTGATTGTATCTTTCAGAACTGAGATATGATTAAAAAATATTCATTTCACAACGATCAGTTTCTCTGCCAGAGATTTGTTACAAGAACAGGAGCCACTTTGGATACTTGAAGTAGATGGAGGTTCCATAGACTGACTCAGATCTTTACCCAACCATTGGGAAGTTCATAGAATGACGAACTTCCAGGAGGACTCCTCAGGAAATCTGTAAGCAGAAGGATCACTGGAAAACCACAGTTTTAATCATTTGGGTGATGGTCAGGAGATACTCAGAAAACACAAGTAAATAACTGTGCTATTATTACTCCTGATACCTGGACATGTTCAGGGAGAGGGGAGTGTTGTGTGTCACAAGCAATACCTAAGGACCTGTAGATGTAAGACAAGTTACAGAGGAAGCTGCTTTGAAGGGGGGAACTAGATAAGAAGCTGAAGCAACATTCCAAACAAGAGATGTTGATGTTATTGTCACTGCCCAATTCTTCCTTTCCATAGACACTGAACCAGCTCTGAGATTCATCAGAAAAAGTAACTAGGGCTAAGAACAAGTGACAGGGCCACTCGAAGAGCATACAAAGGACACAGCCTGCCCAGACAGCTGGGATCAGAGTAACTGTGGATCTGGCTCAGGCTCTTTCTTCTGCACCAAAATTTTGGTACAAAGGGCACAGAGATGGAGCAGAGAGAACCAACCATATCCTAGTGGGGTCTTTGACTTTCCTAGGGCTGTTCTAACAAACTGCCGCAAACTTGGTGATTTCAGATAACAGAAACCCATTGTCTTCCAGTTCTAGAGTCAGTCTGAACTCTAGATCTGTGTTCATAGGGCTGTGTTCCCTGCAAATATCTTAGGGGACAATTCTTCCTGCCCTCTTCCAGCTTCTGCTTCTCCAAGTAGCTGAACTGCTCCGATCCCTGCCTCCATCTCATGGTCTTCTCCTCTATATTTCTGTGTTTCAAAGCTCCCTCTCTCCTACAAAGACAACTGTCACCAGATTTAGGGCCCAAACTAAATTCAGAATAGTCTTATCTTGAGACTTTTAACACACCTGCATTTGTGAAGAATTTTGTTCAAGATCACAGGGACAATTCCCAGAAACTAAGACTTTCCCCTCTTTTGGGTAGTCCAGGAATCAGCTCTCTGTAAGAACACTAAGCGACCATGTGCATGTGACTCATCCTCCCACTAAAATCGTGTACTAATCAGACGACAGCACAAGCTGAGTCCAAGCGTGGGGGAGATGATGTCTGCCTGTACATTGAGAGGATACAATATGAGAAATAGATAGACCAAAGCAAAGCCCTCGTACTATTATGACACAGGAAAACCCTCAATTAATTCAATACTTATTGAAAGTCAGGACTTGGAGACGAGTTTAGTTTGCGTAGGGCTAACACAAGGTTTCCAGCTGCACTCATGTTTGGAATCATGCTGGATTGCCCCTGAATGGATTCCAGTTCCAAGGCCCAGAACTATACAAAGTTACATCTGTTGCCTTCTGTCCCTGATCTGCTAAAGATGCATGTTGGACATAAGTGTATCAGATTCCTGCCAGCTCTCACAGCCCATAGTTTTTGAATTTTACATTAATAAGAATTCACTCCACAAGTGAATATTGCCTCCCCCATCCCTGGCAAGGGGAAAACCAGTTTCCTCAGGATTACTTTACCCACAATACATTTTCACTGCTGCTTCTTGATTTGGCATCAAACCCGTCCCTCAACTGCTGGTTTCCTCACACATAAACTTGAATCACAGCTTGCAACTTTCTGACTGTATAACTTAGAATAAGCCCCTTTGCACTTCACTTCCTTTTTTCATTCCTTTTACATTCTAATAAATTAAAAGTGTCAGAAAATACAAAAACCTACAAAGAATAGCTGGGCATGATGGCTCATGCCTGTAATCCCAGCACTCAGGAGGCAGAGGCAGGAGGATTGCTGAGTTCAAGGCTTGCCTGGGCTACATAGTGAGCTCAGAGCCGGCCTGAACTACAAAGTGAGACCCTGTCTCAAAAAAAAAACCTACAAAGAATAAAGTACTATACACCATAGCCCTAACATCTAGAATTAAGCACTGTGAGCGCCTTCACACATTTGCTTTGCCTTTTTTAACAAAATATATCACTTTATTGTTGTTGTGAAAATGATATATATCCATTTTGAAGAATTCAAGAAAGGAAAAGAAGTCCAAAGATTCAAGTTAAAAAAAAAAATCCCCAGTCTCTCCACCTAGAAATAACTATCATTAACATATGGCAAGCATCATTTTAAATGTAACATTTACAGAGACACAAGGATGGGTGGAAAGAAGATTGATGGCTGCCTGGGTAGAAAAAGTAGAACAATACAAAGAAATGTGAGACAAAATACTAGATACTATTTTAAAATGTTTTAATATTACGTTTGTTTTTACTTGCATTTAACGGAGGAAAAAGGAAACTACACCAAAATTGAAGGTAATCTAGGCCTTCAAATGTTTCTTCACCAAGAGACATTTACTGAAAGATTCATTTAAGGTTAAGAATACAGATGGTGAAGAAAACATTAGAGTTTAGAGTAATTATGTTGTTTTTTAATTATTTATTTTCATTTCAGACACTGTTTAATGACTCCGTGCTGTGAAAGATGGTGTTAGCACTCTCCACTTTGCTCCCAATTTCCTTTCTATCTCCTCATTTCTGTTTTAATTGTTGGTGGGTGCTACTGTTACACTTTCTGGGTTTATAACCTTCATATCTTGATCGATAACTGTAATTGCCCAAGCTGTTTACTGTTAGTTCTATACATGTATGGATTTAATCTCATTAATCCTTACACCATGAGCTCTGCATTCATGCATCTTTTATTTTTATTCACTCTTAATTAGTTGAATTTTGTGATTGTTTTATTTTTTTCAAGATCTCATAGACAATATATCGCTGGAGTATATTTATTCATGACAACAAGTACTTGTTGGCTTTATAATCTGTGATACTCTGGAGCTATTCTTTTCTCCCTCAAAATTTTTAGACATCATTCCTTTGTCTTCTGAGAGTAAATATTACATAAGGCCAACTTAACCATTTTCTATGCTCTTCTTTTTCTTCCTTGTGAAGGATAGTCTTGTGGCCAGAAAAACTGAGACAAATTTTTTTCTTTATCCTACAGTTTAGAGTTTAGCTAGGCTATATCTTGGTCCCCAGTATTTTCCTGGGATATTGTGAGCATATACATACATACATATATATATATATATATATATATATGTATGTATGTATGTATAGTGAGTGTATATATATGATGTATGTATGTATATCATTCTAGGACACATATCATAAAATTTGCCACTTTCACCATTTTGAAGTAAAACATTCAGTGGCATTAGTTATTCTCATAAAATTGTGCAACTGTCTAAAACTTTTTCATCACTGTAAAGAAAAATTCAGTAACCACTAAAGAATAACCCTAAAGTTCCTTCCCCAGACTGGTAACTTTCAATCTGTTTTCTGTCTCCATGTATTGCATATTCTTGGTTTTTCTTATAAATGGAATTCTATAGTGATAAAAAACAGACAACATAGAGTGCTGGGAAGATGTGGAGAAATTTGAAAACTTGTACAAGGAGTGATCAAAAGATGAAGTTTTTTTTTTTCTTTTTGAGACAGGGTCTCGCTTTGTAGTTCAGGCTGGCCCTGAGCTCACTATGATGCCCAGGCAAGCCTTGAACTCAGCAATCCTCCTGTCTCTGCCTCCCGAGTGCTGGGATGACAGGCGTGAGCCATCACGTCCGGCATTGTGGTATGCGGTGTTGATTGTTGGTGGGCGTGTCTCCATGCCCAGCATTATATGTGGTTACCGGGGATCGAACTCAGGTCCTTGCGCTTGTGAGGCCGGCACTGGAACCACTGAGCTAACCCTCCGGCCCCCATCTCCCCTTTTAAAAAAGCTATTTAAAAATCCTTCTTTGGTTGCAAGCTCTGAAATTGTTGCTTTCCTTCTTTCTTCTTCTTCTTCCTCTTCCTCATCCTCTTCTTTCTTCTTCCTCTTTCTCTTCTTCTTCCTCTTCCTCCTCTTTTCCTTCTTCTTCTCCTCCTCCTCTTTCCTGACTTTGAAATGTTACCTTGCATTATTTACATCAAAATTCACAATTGTGAATTATGAATTTATTTTAGAGGGGAGAAAGAAAAACAGTTGGCAAGAGGGAGCTATTGTGTGCCTCTGAGAAAGAAACTTTCCCAAAGGGCAACACATTTTCATTAACTGGCAGGAGACCCCATGGAACACCTCGCTTCAATCACAATCAGCAAATATCTCAAAGTCAGCCATTTTTGTTGTTGTTTCCAGTTCTAGGGATTGAACACAGTCTCTTCACATTGAACTACAGCCCAGCTTTGGTTTTCCTTTTTTTTTTTTTTTTTCTAAGATACAGTCTCATTAAGCTGCCTGGGCTGGCCTCACACTTGCTTTGTATAATTTAAAAAACAAAACAAAAGGCCATTTATTTCTGTCTTACTATACAACATGTTAACTATATTTCTTTTTCTCACAACACAAGTTCCTTCCTCCTACAGGAGTTTCTGCCAAATTTTTTTATAAAGTCAGTTTTGGGAGGTTTTATTGCATGAAGATAATATTTTCATTATTTGAAAAACCTTGTAAAATTATTTTTCAAATGTTCCTAAAATATTTGTGAAAATTTAATAAATAGTTCTGACACCCAGGGTCTCTTCTGGGCTTTTTACTCCGCTGACTAACAGTGAGCATTGGTGGCCTTTGTGACAGTGAGGACACAGCTCTGGGACTCTATTCTCTGGGGCCATCATGCTCTGCCAAAGGAAAGGTCAATATTAGCAAACATTGTACTACATTATTTGCAGAGAAAATTGGGCAGCAGTCCATCCCCTCTCTGAGCTTTTTTGATACTCATAACCAGTGCATCTGAAACTAGAGGCCTGCTGTCCACAAAAGCACCTGCCTGTCACCAGGCTGCCAGCTCAGGCCAGCACTATGTATGGCTGGCTTTGCCTCGTTGAGTTTCAAAAATCCAAAAGGGGAGTTAATATTGAAACACTCTCTTCCAAGTAAACTTTTCTTACATAATTCAAGAAAATCATCTGGTGCGGTTCCTATAGGTTTTAGTTTATCCATGAGCTTATCTGTTTATAATACAAATATATTTTAGTGAAGAAAATCACATGCTTCTGGAGGGTTTACCTACTTCATGAAAATCAAATAAGGGAAAAATGTGAAGAAGTTTCAAAGCCTGAAAACGTCCATATGGAGGGGACTATGTACTGAATGAAAAGCTGTGTGTCTGTTCACATGCATGTCCATGTGCACATGTGGGCCAATCAGCCACTAGACCCACACTTGCTGCTGCAGTGAAACTCATACATTTCCACGTCCCATGAAAAGTGCTGCCTGTTTAGATGAAGCTTTCACCTTTCCTCCTACTTTCTCCAGACAAATGTTCACAAATTTGAGTTGGGTCAAGGCAAATACCATCTGTTCAGTGTCCAAGGGCTTTCCCTTTAAAACAATAACCAAATGGTAATTTTGGACAGTTATCCTTTCCAAGTCCATCTCAAACAATTTTATGGACTAAGGGTAGGGTAAATAAACTAACACAATGCTTCTCTTCTTAACACAGTAATAAGACAGAAAAACACTATACAAGCAATAATCTTAGAATCTAACAATTTAGAGTCAAAAGGAAGAGTAAAAGGTAATACAGTGAATAGCTTTAGAAAGTTAGACTGCTGTCTGATCCGGCTGGAATTTGGTTACTCTGCAGCTTTTACTCTGATTTCAAAGGTTAGGCTCAAAGGGTCTCAGAACTAATGGGAGATGTCTCCTACGAGCCTAGGTGCCGAACACTCGCATATGAGGAAGATGGAGACCATCAAAATTTAGAGAAGACTTTGTTCCCTCTGATTTCACTTTTGTATGTCAAGTGTGATTAGTGCAAAGACAGCACATATTTAAGGATCAGATCATTCTTCAGAATCTGGCCAGAATCGGCAGAAATGGAGACCTTGGTTCTCAAAACTCTTTTAAACTTTCCTTTTCTGAGTTACAAAACCTCTATAGGAATTGTTACAGAGTCCACTAAGACTTGATCACTTCCTAGCTATTCTTTGACTAATGTGACAATTCAGAATGACAAACTAATGTGAATACTAAAAAGCAGTACCTCAGAGGGGCCAGCATCATGACCTGCCTGTATTGTCCCCTGGGTGTGTGTTGTTTTCTCTAGACGTTCATGCTGTCTCAGCTGCTTCGGATTGAGCCTCATAAACAGTGTTCCTACATCTGTTAAAGGTCTAACTGTTGCTTCATTTTTGGTTTAAGACACTACCAGTTCCACACATGTGCATTTCCTGGTGATACAATGGAGCCATCTGGTGGTAAATGCAACCAGCCATAATGATAAAGCATTCATTCAGTTCCTATAGTTGTTCAGACTCTATACTGAGCCCAGGCCTATGCCACTGGCTTCCAAAATAAATGAAACTCTGTGGATGTGGGCAGAGAAATGTTGCTAAATTTCGCCTACAGGCTGGCTCCTAAGTCAAGCTTTGCCCTACAGAGTTTCACAATCACCACTAAAACTTTGCCTTTAGAAAGCCAACATCTTGGATTGGACTGTTGATGCGAAGGACAGTGGGACCGATGGCCCTTCCTACCCCAGGATGATTCTCACCACTTTAAGAGGGTCTAAATATTCTCAGCAAGTTTCAAAAGCAAGTTTTTGTGTATTGATAGTTGGGATAAATACATGCTGTAAGACACCTTTTATGTAGAAAGGTAGCATTATCAAGAGGTCAGAGCACTCCAGAAAGATGGAGACTGCCTGATCTACACTGCTATTTCCAGGGAGAATCTCCTCAGTGGAAGTTTGAACTCAAGAGGAACTTTTTAAAAATCATTGTGACAGTGACAAAGGAATAAAAAATGATCAATACATGTATGTACCATGTCTCCAACATGCACATAACTGTTGCGTATCATGAACATATGCCAACAAGAGAAAAAGGGGGAATCCTCCTGAACAAACCTGTGGGGTCAGCTAATCCATTTCTCTAGGACTTTTTAATCCAAATATCCCAAATTTCTCATCTTTCTCATCCAAGAAAGACAAGCATTTCCAGTAAGATGAAAAGATTTAAAAGCAAAGCCAAAGGAAATAGGTTCAGCTGAAGAGAATGCTTTTAAATAACAGAGGACAGATCGACCTGGGAAAGCCTTCTTTATTATAGAATGGGAAAAGACCGGAGCAAACTGGAGAACGCAGTGTGTCTCCTGGGCCTGTAACCTAGCTGTGAGTTTTGCCTGCTCCCTCCAAGGCCTTCTCCCTGCCTTGAGGGCTCGCCATCCCACCACAAGCTTTACCCACTACCTCTGGGTGGTCTTCGGCCTTTCCCGACTCCCTTAAGGGTGAGTACTTGTCAATAAGAGATGACCCAACAAACTGAAGAAAGGAGTAGAAGCTAAGTCGAGAACAATTTCAGAAATAAATGAAACATGGAGTTCGAAGGTTTGGAAGCAGGTGTGTGATTTCAGAAAACATTAAAAATGTTGGCTATACTTAGTCACTGACCCGTTTTGCGGAATGCAAAGAAAAAAGAGCAGAGAGACAGGACTTCATTTTATTCCATCTCCACATGTCCGTCAATGCACATAGTGTGCATTAAAAACAGAAAGAATACTCTCTCTCAGTGGTTGGAGTATTGACCGATGAGCACAACAGTCAATAGTCTGTTACCTGACATTAAAATGTGCCAGTAGAGGAGATAAACTTCAGGTGATACATTTCAGCAATTTAATAATTCCTTTTCTTAATTTCTTTTTATCTGAAAAATTTTCTACCCAAATGTCAAAACAATAATCTAAATACATGTAGCTAAGATGATCAAACTAGAATAATATTAAACACTTTAAAATTGAACAATCTCTGATTATTTTGAATGACACTTGACTTTTATATGTGTTTGGGTTGATAGTTTACTAATTTTGACCAATTCTTACGTGAGATTTCAGGAGTATACTGTTTTAGTTACAAAGCTTCATCATTTTGAAATTTAGAGAAAGATTTAAATTTTTTCACTGATTTTATTTTCCTGATTGTTCTAATCTATGCCAGTACCTTCTCAGTATGCCCTTTCTTGGTTTTAAGCTTTCACTTCTTTGTGCTGAGGTGCCCTTGCTGCTCTCCTCTGGCCTTACAAACTCTCCTATACTGAGAACGGGTTCACGGTCATTCAAGGTCTCTGACTCCGACTTCACATCCAACCCCAGAAAGTCTTCTGCTCACAGAGGACAGGCGGGACCTTGCTGAGCATTTAATGGGGACCCAATAATATGTGTTGATTTATTGGAGGCCCAGCAGTCAGGGAAGGTGTTCTTCATGCTGAGAGGCTGAAACAGTGACTTCTCTAAGCAGTGTTTTCCATATACACAGGTGGAGACGCAGCCCCTGGCACGTCCTGCTTGGCAGGGCCAGGGCCAGGTGGTGCAGCACAGGGCAAGGGGATGGTGCGAGGTTGGTGTGGCAGATTTCTGTAAGGACCAAGTGACAACAGATCAGGGGAAAAAGCCAGTATTTCAACAGATGGAGTCTTCACTAATCCTGTAAGAAAAATAATTTGCTTTTAAGGAATTCATATGAGTAAAAAAAGAATACTCTTAGGGACACTTTCATGACCACAAGTGATCAAATAAGGGCAGTGGGAAATTCAGACAAGTATGTAATGAAGGACAAAGTGAGTGTAGTAAATATGTACATGTGTGTTATTCTAAAAGTATGGTCATAAAAATTTACCTTTGTATAAAAACATTTTGACATAGGTAAGTTTTAGAAAAAAAATTTTAAATTGAGTTTACTGGTACATTTTAAGAATACATTATTTTTACCTTCATCATTGAGAATTTGTACCCGTACATGATATATCTTGATTCTTATTTTGTCCTATTCTGCTGCCCTTCCTTCAGCCCCTCCACCTCCATATACATAAGCTTTGTTTCCCTATTGCCTTTGACTTCAATTTTTTCTTTCCCTTTTTGGCCTTACCCTGCCCCCCTAGTTCCCCTTCACTTTTAGAGGTTTTCTTCCTTTTTCACAATGGCTATCACACATATTGGAACTCTTTACACTTTTGGGTTCTCATACTAGAGAAACTATGGTATTTATACATGTATGTCCTATTTACTTCACTTATGAATGTGGCTTCAGTGTGCATCCATTTAGCTATGGATATCTCTAATTTAACCCTCTTTATGGCTGAGTAACTCCATTTTATGTTTATATATTAAAAAACACACCTTTTTAAAAATCCAGTCTCTAGTTGATGGGCATTTGGGCTGTTTTCAAGATTTATCGATTACAAACTGTACTGCTATAAACATGGATGCACATATGTAGCTGTGGTATGCTGCTTTTAATATTTTCATGGATGTATGTAGCAGGGAAATAATAGGGTCAAATGGGACCTCTGATCCTAGCTTTTTGAGGAATATCCACATTGATCTCCATAGTGGTTGCACCAGTCTACATTTCCATCAACAGTGGAGAAGGGTTCCTTCCTCCCTACAGCCTCACCAGCATTTTTTGTTGATGTCTTGATAGCAGCCATTCTTTATGGAGTAAGATGGAATTTCCATATTGTTTTCATCTACATCTCTTGAATGACCAGTGACGCTGAACATTCTTCATGTTTCTCTGCTGCTTTTACTTCTTCATCTAAAAAACGTCTGTTCATTTCAGATTAATTTTGAATTGGATGTTTTGGGTGTCTGATTTTTTAAAGTTCTTTATATATTCTGGATAGTAGTCCTTTGATGAGGAACAGCTGGTAAAATTTTTTTCCCCACAAATGTAGGTTGTCTTTTCACTCTGTTGGTGGTTTCTCTTGCTGAGCAGAAGCTTTTTAATAAGACGAGATCCCAGTTGTTGATTCCTTCTGCTAGTTCTTGTGCTGCTGAGGTTTTGTTCATAGAGTCTTTCCTTATTGCCAGTGTTTCTGAAAGTTCTACTTAACCTGTTTTCCACCAGGTTTACTCTTTCTGTTTTAATATTTAGAACTTTAATCCACTTCAATTTCAGTTTAGTGTATGGTAAAAGAATATAGGTCTAGTTTTATTTTTTAACAGGTTGAAACACAGTTTTTCCAGCACCATTTATTAAAGAGGCTATCTTTCCTCATATGAGAGTGTTTAGCTCCTTTGTCAAAGATGAGGTGGCTTAGTATATCTAGAGTTGTTTCTGGATCCTCTGATCTGTTCCATTGGTCCTCAGGTCTGTTTCTTTGCCAATACTATACGGTTTTTTAATCATAGTGGTTTTGTAGTGTAGTTTCAAATTGGGGATCCTGATACTCCCTGCCATTTCTTTGTTGCCTAGAATTGCTTTTGCTATTTTGTCTCTTTGGTTCTAGATTGTAGACAAACTTTTCTCCAGGAACTTTCACTTCTTCTCTCACCTGGCGGTTGAATAGATGTAATGTCCCTTTAAGAAGCTGCAGCGACACAGGTGATGCAGGTGACTAACGCAGGTGATGCAGACCAGTCATACATTGCTAAATGCTACTTCTACCCTTGCGCCTAATCACACCCCGCCGCGAGCACTGCTCCCTCCCTCTCATCCAATCACCTCCCAGGCCGCCTTATATAAATGCCTGTAACTTCCATAATAAATTGGAGAAGCTTCTGAACTGACACAGAGTCTGGGAATTGTGATTCCATGTCCCCACTCACTCTCCCGAGGTCATCAGACAACGCAGGTAACCAGCCCAGGCTGGATGACACCAGATGAATTTTTAGATTGCTTTCTCTAGTTTTGTGAAATATACTGCTGGGATTTCATTGGGATTGCATTGAATTTATGTAGTAGTTTTGGCTATATGGCTACTTTAACACAGTTTGCAATGGTAGAACTTCCTGTTTGCTATCTCACCTATTCACTACTGTCCTCCATTCCTGTAGGCATCTATGAACCTACAGATCCTCGCACTTTCACAAACTGCTCTTATTTCCTATGGTTATTCAGTCTTTCCCAATGGATTACCTTCTCCTATGCCTCAGTTCCTTACATTGGCAGATTTGTGTCATAGTTCATATCTAAGATCAAAATTCAGTACAGTGATAATTTCGTCCCACTCACATCCTTCTGTTTAGCTGTTGTAGTAGTTTCTCTGGCTCTGTTTCTATGGAAGCAAAAATTTTAAAATTTTATTTTCCTGTTTTAATTGACTCCAGTGAAAACAGTATTTCTTTGTTTTAGGTCACCTTGATAGACACCCAATAAGATATCTGAATTTTAAATACAAAGATACAGCAAGCAGAGATTGTAGAAAGCACCCGTCATGTGACTGAGCAGGAGGTGGCTGTGGGCTGGTGCCTGGTGCTCACAGGAGCACCCCGTTGTTTTCTGAAGCCTCTTCCCAGGGGCGGTGGGGCCCTGGGTTGGCTCCTTCACCTGTCTGGGTTTCAGTGTTTTCATCTTTCAGTGAAGAGTGTATTTCCTAGCAGGAAAGAGATGACAACTACAAAGGTGTGCTTAAGGAGAGCCCAACAAACTGTTTACAAAGGGGTGGATAGTGTACTGCCATCAACAAAGAGGGAAGAGGTATTGCCTAGAGGCATGGGTGGCTTTGCCTTACCTTAACCTTTACAGGGAAGAAAAAGGGGAAAGGAGCATCATAGGCAATCTGAAAAGAGAGCTGGAAGAAAGGAAAGCAGCCACTGTTACTTGTGTGTAGGCAGGAAAATAACTAGCCTGACCTTCCCCTCTCACCTTCTGCTCTCCTGATTGTGGCTCAGGCAGAAGGCAGCAAGTGAGCCTGAGTGATAGGTGTGGAGAAACCACCTTCCCAGGAAAGGACACAGGAGAGGAAGGTGGAGAGCAGAAGGGGGATTAAGTGCATTGGGCTTGGACAACAGGCCAACAAAGAAACCTCAGCCCAGAGAGTTTTAATTCTAGTGGGTCCCACATGCCAGCCCCGAGAGCCTTGATGGAATGTAATACCATTTTTACTAGTCAGCAATAAATGGACAAAATCAAGATTTAAAAAACAATACTGTAAACTTTGGGGACTGATTTAAAGTGAAATAAATAGATCACAGATATGTAAATACCATATCTTTTCTCTGGTGTGAGAAACTATAGATGTAAATGAGTTCTAGAATGTGTGATTTTGTAAAATAGGAAATATTCAAAGGCTATGTGGTGGGGCAACGTAATGAGGGGAAAGAATAAATATAATTCAGAAAGAAAAAGAAATAGCACATATATATAAGGGGTGGGGGGTGTTGGGCGGGTAGGGATATGGGTAAAAATGAGAATTAACTTCTGTCATATACTGGTACAAATTCCCCAATGTTGAGTGTGATAGTGAACTGTATATAAAATGTACCAATAAAGAATTCAATTATAAAAAAAACCCAATGCTATAAGTGTTTCATGAAGCCAAATGTTTTCCACTTAGAGGACAGTCTTCTTTCTGAGATAGTGATTGATCTATTTGGGAGGGTAGAGAATATTTCTTTAATAACTGATGATGGTGGTATATGAAGACTAGTGTGTTTCAGCATATTTTTAAAAAAAGAATAGTTGACAGTCCTATGAGAGCTAAGCCAAATTACTTTTGGTTGTTATTTCTTACTGGTTTATGAAATTCAAATATAAAAAGCCTTCCACCCTATTAATTATGGAATAAATATTGTATTAGGTGACATACTCAGAACTGTAGCCCAAGAAGTCCCCTAGTCCTATCACAAAGTACAACTGTCCTGTCTATCCAGTTATCTGCTTTAGTGAGATTCCAGGGTTCTATTTTTCTAGGAAATACACACACACACACACACACTCTCTCTCTCTCTCTCTCTCTCTCTCTCTCTCTCTCTCTCTCTCTCTCTCTCAATTAAAGTACAACTTTCCACCTTGCAAAAAACTTACTACTTGGGTGGAGGGTTAGCTCAGTGGTTCCGGCGCCTGCCTTGCAAGTGCAAGGTCCTGAGTTCGATCTCCGGGAACCACACACAATGCTGAGCGTGGAGACTCACGCTCACCAACAATCAATACCGCATACCACAGTGCCGGGTGCGGTGGCTCACGCCTGTAATCCCAGCACTCGGGAGGCAGAGACAGGAGGATTGCTGAGTTCGAGGCTTGCCTGGACTACATAGTGAGCTCAGAGCCAGCCTGAACTACAAAGCGAGACCCTGTCTCCAAAAAAAAGGTAAAAAAAAAAAAACAAAAAAACTTACTATTTTTCATTCTGTACCTTCACTGATAGAAGAAAAAGGTGTTGGAAAGTAATTGTTGACTCAGATTTTAATTTATGAGATGACTGTTGCTATGGAAGCATACGTGACCATCTGATCACTTCATAAATAGCCAGAGCACTCAACATGCCAGCTGGTATTTCAGTGCAGTTCAAAGCAATTTAATTCACTTTTGTTCAAAAATATTGAGGGTTATCTGTCAGGTGCTCTGCTATGTAATGGGCAAATAGATAGTAATAAGACAGGCAAGATTAATACTCTTATTGGAATTCTGCCCAATACAAAACTTCTGAGATTTGATTTTTATGTCAAAATCAGAAGAATGTTGAACGTTTAGTACTTATTTATCACTTTTATGCTCATTCACAGTACATTGCTCTGTGCTCTGGGACCTTGTTCTTGACTGGGATGAGGATTCTGGTCAATGTTAGGAAGTAGGAAAAGGCTGTCATAACCTGTTTTCAAATATTCCAGTTCTATTTCAAGTAACACTGCTTTATAGGTTTTCAGAGATCTTGTAAAAACAGCATCAGGAGGGACCTTGTAAACAAAATGTATCTTCCAGGGTTTACATTAAAGTGAACAGGTTGTGGCTACAAAGAGATCTGGATTTGAGTTCCTGTTATGTTACATCTTTTACAGGATTGTCCTGTTGCCTACAAATAGCCCTTAACCATCTGGATTTAGGAACATCACGAACTCTGTTGAGAACTCAATAAAAACTGTGAATTCTCTTCTCATGGACACACACACCCCAAACACAGAGGCATGGTTTCATTTTTTTTGTTTTTGCTTTTTAAATGTTTTGAGATAGGGTCTCACTTTGTAGTTCAGACTGGCCCTGAGCTCACTATGTATCCCAGGATGGCCTTGAACGCACAGCAATTCTCCCTCTGCCTCCCGGGTGGGGGGATTATAAAGGTGAGCCACCATGCCTGGAAAGGGCATGGTTCTGTATATACTAGTTTCCAGTCTTGTTCATGTAAACCAAATTAGGGTTTCGTTATTTAAAAGGAATATTATATTCCATCTACTTTTAGTTTTTATTCTAAATAAAATGTAAAATCTTGAATTAGAGAACTGACATGCTCGTATCACTTCTATTGTAAACTATGAACAAATGAATAATCCTTTCTTTCCAGTGAAATGTCCCAAGCTCAAAAGATAAATGCTACTGCATTTTTCTCTTTCTGGACAATAGAACGAGCAGCTCCCCTTCCCAGGGAAGCCTTAGTGTTAGAAATGAAACTTCATAACAACTGATTTTTACCTGAGAGGATTTTAAAAGAGAGAGAATATATTTTTCTCCCTGATAAAAAAGGAAAATCGAGAAAGGAAGGTAATCTCACTGCTAGAAAATGTTTTTATTTCTTCAATAATAAATAAAGTAGAGGGAGAAATGGGGAATTAATAGGTATGAAGTTTCAATTTGACAAGATAAGAAAGTTCAGGAGACTGGTTATGCAACAGTGAGAGCATGCTTACCATTGCTGAACTGTACAACTTTAAAAATAGAAATGATAAATTTTATATT
This sequence comes from Thryonomys swinderianus, assembly GCA_004025085.1. Lineage (NCBI taxonomy): Eukaryota > Metazoa > Chordata > Mammalia > Rodentia > Thryonomyidae > Thryonomys > Thryonomys swinderianus. The sequence continues at coordinate 17,713 of PVIC010019012.1, forward strand.
AGCTTATCACAATGTAAGATTTAAAATACTGTACTGGTACTAATTCCCCAATGTTGAGTGTGATTGTGAGCTGTGTATAAAATGTACCAATAAAAAATTCAACTAAAAAAAGATTTAAAATACTGTAACACAAGTGAACAAACAGATATAGAATGAAGTGAAAGAATTAGTCTACATTAAGATAAACTCAACTCTTCTTTACCTACTTAAAAAGAATTTTGTGAGAATGAAGTAGAAAAACATTGCACATAAAAAACTATAAAATAGGGCTGGAAATTTAGCTCAGTGGTTCCAGGGCCTGCCTAGCAAGCACAAGGTCCCTGGTTTGATCCCCAGTAATCACATAAAACAATACAGGGCATAGTGACTCACACCCACCAGCAATCAGTACCACATGCCACAATGCTGGGCATGGTGGCTCATGCCTGTAATCCCAGCACCCGGGAGGCAGAGGCAGGAGGATTGCTGAGTTTGAGGTTTGCCTGGGCTACATAGTGAGTTCAAGGCCAGCCTGAACTACAAAGCGAGACCCTGTCTCAAAAAAAAAAGTATAAAATAAAAGAGACGAAAATAAGGTAATCTTTCTAAAGAAATGATTTCTTTAATTAAAATATTTGCTTTTAAATATACTTTTCAATTAAATGGTGAATAAAATATTGCAAATACCTCTTCCCATTTGTGAAGATTCTATGAATAGTTAAAATGTGTGAGTGTGTGTTTGTATTATTTTCTCACATATTCACATGTGAGTTTACATTTTGAATAGTTGGGCATATTGACCAATAGTATTTTCATTATCTCACAGAATTCTAATGTTTTAAGTAGTACACGTGGAGGAAAAAAATTTCAGTTCATCTCATGAGTTAAAGATTGGAATTTTATCCTCCAAGAGGACTAATGTTTCAAAGTTAATTTTTTAAAATAATTATTACAGTATATAATTAACAACTAATATTTTATTAAGAACAGTATTCAAAGAGATAGTAAGGTATTTTTTTTTCTGCCAGTGACCTTTAGATTCTAAATAAAATCCAAGAAATTTAACTGCAACTTTAAGAATTTACATATTCCAATGATGTCTTCAGAATTTAGCAAGGAAATTCTTAACTGAACTCAATGTACCCTGAGAATCATTTTTCCCCTCCCAACATGGCATTTGTAGAGACTCCCTTTATACCAAGATCTGAAGGAGAAATATGTTATGCATCCTTTCATATCAGATAAAAGTCCAGCAACAATTTCCATTGTACATTCCAATATGATAAGGGAAGCAGAGGACAGAGGAGAGGACTTCCTTTTGCTGTAAATTTCCAGTTCTTTTAAGGTCTGCCAGTCAAATGTCTCTAAAAGGCATGACCAGAATATCAAAGAAGGCAGAACATTCTCCACAGCAGCTCCACAGTGAGCCTCACTTTTCTTGTCTGTGAAATGAACCAATCACACTGGCACTGAACTCAGGGGAGCCACACTGTTTTAACTGGGCAGGGTCTTCCCTGTCTCGTGCAAGCTTGCTTCCCAAAGCAACAGCCAGGAACTGCCTCTCACACACCATTTGTAGGAACATGTAGGCAGATGGCTCAGGCTCTACCAGTCAGACATATCAGCATGAGCCTCCAGAGTGGGTGAGAATGATACGAAAAAGATGCCAAATGGAACGGAATCTGGCCAGTGAACAAGGCATCCTGTTTTCAGAGGCCACAGTAACACATGACTTAGAGGTATGTCTCAGACTCAGGGAAAAAGACAAAGTAAATCACTGCGTGTAACTTCAGAGCAAATATGTGAACATAGAGTTGGTGAGGGCACAGTCAGCGGTGACAGACCTATGGCACATGTGCCACAGCAGGATGCTTGTATCACTGAGAGCTCTTAGAGGTTCACCATCACTGCCATATCCCCCCACTACCAGCTGACTAGGATTTGTGCCCAGTCTCTGTTAACTTCTTTCCTTGTTTCCTTATTTCATGCTGGACCTGTTTGTTCTTCGGGGCTTCTGAGACGAGAAAGGAGAATAAAAAAGGAGAAGAGAACTGTGGACTGGGGCCAAAGGAAAGCTGAATTCAGGAAGTTATTATTAACTTTTTTTGGGAAAACTTGGGGAAGACTGTGAGACTGGAGCTTACAGGGAAGGAAAGAAAGATTTAAGAAAAAGGTGTCTCCAAAAGGTATCCCAATGTTGTTTCTTGCTATTTGGTCATTCTAGGAATTACTTTATATCACTATGAGTCAATTATTTCCAGACACGTATATTAAAGGATTAAAAAGAAAATAAGAGCCAAGTAAAGGGGGCAGAAAACCCTAAGATACTACAATATTAAGACTAATAATCATCCTTCATATTCTTTTAATTGCCAAGGTATTACAGTATCTGTCAAAAATATAAATAAGGAGGTATAATTTTTATCATCTTTTTAGCTTTCATTGAGCATGGTTGAAATATTGAATTTTTCTTTTTCTACTTACAGTGCACAGAGAAGAAAAATGACAGAGAAGAACAAATTTCTTCAAAATTCTTAAACAGATAAGAAGACTAAGGAGCAGTAGCAGATACCTCGGGCCACAGAATGCATCTGTGGCGCCCCAGCCAGAATCACATGTGACTGTGAGACCTTTAAATGTCTTAGTTTGAGTCGAAAAGTGTTCTACATATGAAATACACATCAGATTTTGCAACTTTGCACATTATATGAGAATGTACAATATCTCACTGACATTCTTAAGTTGGTTCTATGCTGAGGTGGCAGTATTTGGGCTCTATTGAGTTATAGGATATTTAACTTCATTTATTTGTTTATTTATGCTGTGCCACTAGAGATTAAACTCATGGCCTCTCACATGCAAGGTAAGTGTTCTACTACTGAGCTATATCACCAGCTCTTTTTTTTTTTTTTTTTTTTTTGCTTTTGAGACAGGGTCTCGCTTTGTAGTTCAGGCTGGCCCTGAGCTCACTATGGTGCCCAGGCAAGCCGCCGCGAACTCAGCAATCCTCCTGTCTCTGCCTCCTGAGTGCTGGGATGACAGGCGTGAGCCACCACATCCGGCATTGTGGTATGCGGTGTTGATTGTTGGTGGGCGTGTCTCCACGCCCAGCATTATATGTGGTTACCAGGGATCGAACTCAGGATCTTGCGCTTGAGAGGCAGGCGCCAGAACCACTGAGCTAACCCTCCGGCCCTCACCAGCTCTTTTTTAAAAAAATTATTTGAGTCACTAACTGCCCAGTTGGCTACTAGAAAATTTAAAATTCATATATAGATTGTTCTGGGACAGGTTGTAATAGACACTAATGCTGAGAGTAGAATTAACCATGTAGGCAAAATAGACTTCTGGTCGGATTTCCTACAGACTTAGATGAATGCACTCAAACTCATGAGCCGACACGTGAATGGCAAAATTGGACATAGAATGTTCTGGAAGCACCAGGCAGCATTTTATGAAAGGAATGTGTATTTTTTTGTTTTGCTAAAAGGGTGTGTCATAGTATTCTTCTGTCATTTATGGTTATATGCCAAAAGTTTTACCTGATTCAGAGATTTGCTATGTTTAAATTTTATTCAGATATTATTGGAGGGTTTTCTTGCTACACCTCTGTTCTGAAAATTACTTGAACAATGATATAAAAGATAAAGTATCAGAAGACTGTGACGCAGGTGATTGGTGATAACTATTTTCCTACCATAATAATATGGCCTATTTCGAGTTACTTTGAAACAATGTAACATTACCTTGTAAATACTTTTTTGTTTGTTTTTGAAGCACAAACTACTTCTGTTTGGGCTATTTGAATCTCAGAATCTCTGAGCTGTCACAAAGAGAACAACTATGGGAGACATTTTTCCAGATTTTCCACTACATGACCTTAATTTAAATGGATATTTATAAGAGATGTTAAAAATATTTTCCTATGATTTGTTTTGAACATTTATAACTGCTCCTTAAATGGGATGCAGGATACACAGTTTTCAGAGACGAAGTCATCTTGTCGCCCTTGTGTATTCGCATGTAACTTTGTTCAAGGAAAAAGTCAACATTTCGAAGAAGCAAACAAATCACAATTTGGAAAAACCTTTCACTTCTCTGAACTTCACTAAGCACAAAAAACATGGCACACTCGTTGAAATTATCAAGCATATTTCCAAGTCCCCCATTAACTCTGACACCTGATCTAACCCAAGCAGTCCCTCTACTGGCGGGAAAACCTGGGCTCTTATTCTCAGCAACTAGCTTTAGTTTGACCAAACTCTCAAAATAAATGAAGCGATTTATTCACAAAATAAATTAATTGATCCAACCTGCTGAGACTGGGGCGGTCAGGGGCTGGCGTCCCGCCGAGAGCCTGCCTCCTCGCGCTGCCCCCGCTTCCGGGGCTTCCTCACTCTTAGGCTAGCACCGACATCCAGAGGGGGCCTCGCGAGGGGCCGCGTGCCCCCGAGGCAAAGGCTGGACCGAGCGAGCCTGGCTCTGGGGAGAAGGCCTCCCTCAGGGACACGCGAACATCTGGATTTCCACGTCTCCGCAGCTGCGATGAGCTGTCATTTGATCCGATGGTTGGGGTGGGGGGGGGGGCGCTCTGTGCGCTCTTCCACTTGCCCAGAGTTGCTCGGATTTAAGTCTTCAGCGTTCAGAAGCCGAGCAAATGGCCATGATGTTTGAATTCATGTAAAATATTAAGACACAGTAGCCTTCAGCCTGTAACAGGGTATACTGAACTCTGACCCTTTCTCAGCTCGCGATTTCTTCCCTTCTACACATTCAACCTCCCACCTGCAGAGAAAATCAAGTGCGTCGCCACCTCACAGCACAAACCAGCCCGCTGCCCTAACCAAGGCCAGGTGTTTGGGACTTTCTGCCATTTGAAGGAAAAGGGCGGAAAACAGTGTCACAGGGACGTTTTTGCCAACCCCCAAATATTCCAGTGTACAAAGACCCTGCGCTCTGCTCACTCCTCTTGGGGAAATTCGGAAAAGCATCCTATTTGTAAATAATCTGTTCCTGTGCCACATGTTTTCTAAATGTCATTGCCTGTTGACATTTTAAAAAAGTAAAAATAAAAACGCATTTGCATGAAGTCAGGATCTTTTGTTTCTTATACATTTGTTCTGGCATAGAAATTAAAATGAGGGATGGGGTTTTAGTTCAGAGGTTCCAGGGTCTGCCCACCAACACAAGGTCCCAAGTGCGATCCCCGGTACCACATACCACAGTGCTGGGCGTGGTGACTCATGTCTGTCATCCCAGCACTCGGGAGGCAGAGGCAGGAGGATTGCTGTGAGTCCGAGGCTTACCTGGGCTACATAGAGAGCTGAGGGCCAGCCTGAACTACAAAGCAGACCCTGTCTCTATAAACAAACAAAAATTAATTAATTAATTAATTAATTAAATAAGAAAGAAAGAAAGGGAGAGAGAAAGAAAGACATGAAAATGAATAGGTCACTTGTCTATGAAGGGTCATTTTCCAAAGGACATCTCCTACTCCTTAGACCAACACCATCTTAGACTGCTTTTTAAAATAGCCTGTTTTCAAGTTAAATAGAATTTCTTATTCAAATATAAACTTCCCAAGCTAATGTTTCCTTTTATTTTTAATGTGTAAAATAGGATGTCTTTTCTTAGGTTTAATTCTTTTTTTAAGCCCAGTTTTATATTGCTATACTTTTCTAATACCTTTCTGTGTATCAAGACTCTGCCGACTCGCCACCCGGGAATGTCACTTGACATCCACTCAGCCCTGGGAGAGTGACAGCCAGAACTTAGGAGGGAAGCAGTGCTGCCCCCACGGCCTCCTTTCTGTGTTATTTAAAGAACATTAATAACCTTGACTAAGGATTTGAAACTTTGCTCATCAAAGTAAAGAAGCTTCTGGAAGACCTCTTAGCATGTCAAAAATACGTTTTGGGGGAAACTTTTGTAATAGCAAGTACTAAAGGAGAATCAGAAGTCACATGATTCAGCACAAATTAAGGTATAGTTTTTCTTCTTCAATTTATAAAGTTAAAATTTTCTGGCTGTTTTATGGCCTTTTCATGAAGCCGACTTCCTATACAGAGTGCTATGAATTTGAGTTTACAGATTAAAAACCCAAAAGTACCTCTGAAGTTTTGGGACTTAAAATAGCTTTTCTTTGTTATCAGAAAATAACTTGAAAGGTAAATAGTTTCTCGGATTTATAACAGGCCTAGTTTTGACAAGGAGCGAACTCCTTAATACTTATCTGTCCCTAACAGCGTCACGCCAAGCTCATACTTGGTGAGGGGTGGACAGTTCTTGTTATGAATGGTGCCGGATTTTCTATAGCATTAGTCTGTGTACCCAGAGCCCCAGGAGTCATTCAGAGAACAATCCTGCTCCTGCTTCTGCTGAACCCCCTTCTAATAGAATTTTCATTTCCCAAACAGTTTTAATTAGATGATTTATATGCACTAGCTGTTTTCTGTCAGAAGATATTAAAACAGAGCAGAGAAAAAGTTTGAATAACAGATCCCTTAGCCCTTACTGGATTAGCCCATGTTTCTACTGTCTACGGTGAATACACAAGGCTTTGATCTTCAGCTCCTGAAGGCTCCCTAAATCTCAATTTCCTAACTTCCAAATTGGTGATGACAGTAACAAGAGGAAAAGTATCCAAGTAATAGAGATAGTTCTGGACACCTCTTTCCCACGTGCTGTGATCTGAGAGACTCAAATCCCAAACTCCCAACGTTATACCTGAGGCGAAGTCCACTTGTTTCATTTTAAAGGACACGAAGGAAGAGCCCTTCTCATGGCTGAAATTCTGTTGCGGCTGCCCAGAGTAATAAAGCCCTGATCTTACTTTGGGAACCTACAGCGTACCAAGGAGCTCAAAGGTGAATAGCCGACAGCACCACACAAAGGCACATGAGGAACCACTGTTTCCAATTGGGTGGGGACAAAACGTAGAATGCACTTCTTTGTTTGGGTGGTCAAGAAATAGCCGTGCAGTTGAAAAGGTTTTTATCCTTCCTCTCGCTCTTGTCCACCAAAAATTTAAATAATTAAGTAATGGGACCCACTCGGAATTTGGTGCTTTGTGGCTTGATGGCTTTGTAAACCCCAGCCAGATCTGCTTCTCTGGGTTCTGTGTCCTAGGACTTCTGTGAAAGGATTGTGTGGCGGGAGGAAGCCCAGTAACTGTGGATCTGATACTGCTTTGAAGTCTCTAACCCTAACTTCCTCCAGCTGAATGTATGCTTTTGGAAAGATAAAAAGACACAAACTAAAGCAGAGCCAGTTTCTCCAAGCCCCAGAGCTCCTGACTGTGTGGACTGCAAATTAGAATGGACAGATTCTGAGTTCCAGGGAACCAGCTGGAACCCCAGGGAAGAGGCCTTTAGATGGTAATTGCTCCTTGTCCTTTTCTGGGTGGCCAATGTCAATGAGAAGGTCACTGCTAGGCTACAGACTGACCAGCATCTTTAGAGGAAAGGAGAAGAAGCACATTAGTGCCCGAAGTCTCCCATTTCTCAGACCCAAAGGTGCCCAACACATAGAAAAATAGTTTTGATATGGTCTATGTGAAGGTTACACTTTGAGCAATAAAGTCATGAATTGCACAAATAAGTAAGATAAAAATTATCAGGATTTTTTCTTTATCTGAAAAAAGCAATAGAAAATTAAATTAATATTAGATGCGGAAGACACAGTTTTAATTGAAACCATTTTGCAAGTCTAATTTGACTTCTTCTTGATATATTGCTTCAATTTATCAAATCCTCTTTCTGAAAATTATTATAGATTTGGAAGCTGTGTTTAGTTTACTTTGGGCCAGATTGAGGGAACTACACTGGTTAGGTATGTTAAAATTTAAGACCAATGGTGTAAATGTGAGCATCCATGTATACATTTCATGAGGGAGCAGACTGGAGCTGGTGATGCTTGTGGGAAGGGACCAGAACACAGGACTACCACACACTGAAACAGAGTCGAGTCTCCAGGCCTATGGGGGAGCTTATTTGAGTATCCTCAATTGCAAAGCACTATACTCCTCCTGCATTTCTCATTTATTTTCTTTTATTATTTATTTATTTATTTTTTGAGACAGGGTCTCGCTTTGTAGTCTAGGCTGGCCCTGAGCTCACTATGTAGCCCAGGCAAGCCTTGAACTCAGCAATTCTCCTGCCTCTGCCTCCCAAGAGTGCTTTTATTTTATTTTTTAAATAAGGTCTTACTTTGTGGTTCAGGCCACCCTTGAACTCACTCACCACATGGCCTGGGCTGGCCTCAAACTTGAGATTTAACCCTCCTGCCTCAGCCTTCCAAATGCTGGGGTTTTAGGCATGCATCACCACACCTAGCTTTTACTCTTGTGTATTTCTGAGCACATTATAAGCTATTTTCACAACTATAAATGTTATCTGAGGTACATTAAGTCACTTATCTTTATTTTATAGAGCAAAATAAAACTCAAAGAGACCAAGACTTGGCTATCATCACACAGTTTGCAGGTAACAAATTCAGGCCTGCTTTCAAGTGCTTTGAATTCCAGTTCTGTCTACAGCTGTTCTACCCTGAATGTGCCCAATCTTGAATGAATCCTAGTTCTAGGACCCTCCTTTTATATCACACCATTTCTACCTTAGAGCTGAAAGGGTTGTTCCAGAAGAGTCTCTGCATGGAGTCTAAGGACTGAAAGATTGTTCCAGCTGTTTCTAGGTGAAGTGCTAAAAGGGAAACTCAGGGAATACTGACTGTTTTAAGGGAAAGTCTCAGATGTCCATGGAAGACAACCAGTACAATGAGCCTCCACGTGTCCACCAGCCAACTTCCACCCTTCTGAACAACCCTCACCATTTCATCTTCACCAGTGGAGAAGCTTAGTAAGGGCTTTCTCTCCTCAGCCACAAATAAGCTCATGGACAGGGCTGGGGACTTTGCCTGCCTTGCAAGTGGAAGGTTGTGAGTTCAGTCCCCAATACTGAAAAAAAAAAATTCATGGAAAAGGACTTGAAGTTTTGAGCTCTGTGTCATCACATGACTTGAAAGAGAATGAACAAGTTATATGTGGAATAGACTGTGATTGAAACCTAAGCTAAGTAAAAAAGGCCATGATTTAAACCCAAACTAAAATAAATCATGTGAGGCCCTGAATCTGTATTATGTCTGAATTCCAGAATTTCCTTATTTACAAGCAAATGCTGCAAGGTAGTCCAGGATGTCCTTGGTAGCGGGAGGCCACAGGGCGCAGTGTGGCACTTGGCACGTGTTGAAACAGGAAGGGGACCCCTGCCCTCACATCACTTCCTCCCCCAGCAGCTCCACCCCTTTGTTGTTCTATTTTAAAATGTTCACTCACTGGTCAAATGTGAAAACTATCACACCAAGAAAAACTCAATATTCATTCAATCAAATAACAGTTTCGTTAACTCTACTGCTTTTTTCTTTTTCTAGAGAAAGGAAACCATGCAAAGTTTATTTCTTACCAATACTTAATCATTTGGTTGTACATCTGACTCTGAATTTTCGACTTCATGTTGAAAAAAAGGAAAAGAATTCAGCATTTCTACATTTTATTCCAGGTAGGCATGCACACAACTTGCATCAAATAGACTGTTGCACTGTGACATGTAAGATACATTATTTTCAAGTATTTCCTCTAAATGTCAATTTCTGGATATCTCAAAAGTAAATAAAAGTGATGGAATGTAAACTTTACTCCAAGAAGATAAAGTAGACTTTAAAGGCTCTCTTGAGAATAACCAGTCTGAACAGTACAAGCTGTTCTGAAAACCTGCAGAATCTCCTATTTCAACTAAAAAAAGAAAAAAGGAAATAAAAAAGCAGATTCTCCTAGAAACAAGACAGAGAATTCCTGATTCCTACCCTGTTTGGCTTCTCTTTCCTTCTCTCCCTGGGTCATTCTCTTACAAACATATTATTTTTGCAGTTTGAAACTTCTTCTCTCTTGGTTACCACTGGCTTAGTCTGAACACCTCCATGGTGAAACTATATTTTTACTGCCTCCAATTCCTCCTTTATTTTTTTCCCCAAAGCCACTCCAATCAGTCTCACAGTAGTAGACTCCACAGGAGCAATGCTTGGCAAGTCCACTGAAGAGCACAAGGGATGTCTTTAGTGCTCATCTCACTGAAGAATTTTTGAAGTGATTCATCACCATTTCCTCTGAAATACTGTCATCATGGATTGGGGCTACAACTCCGTCAGCAAGGTGCTTTCCTAGCACACAGAAAGCCTTGGATTTGCTCCCCAGGACTGTGGAGGGAAGACGCAAGAAAGAAAGAAAAAGAAAAAGAAAGAAAAGAAAGAAAGAAAGAAAGAAAGAAAGAAAGAAAGAAAGAAAGAAAGAAAGAAAGAAAGAAAGAAAGAAAGAAAGAAAGAGGAGAGAGAGAGGGAGGGAGGGAGGAAGGGAGGGAGGAAGGGAGGGAGGGAAGACATTCCTTGCCTTGGCTACAAGGACATCCTGAATCCCTAGGAATATTTTCTTCGCATCTTACCATTTAGCTTATTCTTTTGTGTCTGTCTACTCAAAAATGACCTTGGTAGGGGGACTTTCCATATCTGATTGGGGTATGCCATAAAACTGAACCCTTTGGGCCAGAGGGTTAGCTCAGTGGTCCCAGCGCCTGCCTCGCAAGCACAAGGTCCTGAGTTCATTCCCCGGTAACCACATACAATGCTGGGTGTGGAGACTCACGCCCACCAGCAATCAATACCACATACCACAGTGCTGGGTGTGGTGGCTCATGCCTGTAATCCCAGCACTCAGGAGGCAGAGACAGGAGGATTGCTGAGTTTGAGGCTTGCCTGGACTACATAGTGAGCTCAGAGCCAGCCTGAACTACAAAGCAAGACCTTGTCTCCAAAAAAAAAAAAAAAAAAAAAAAACTGAACCCTTTTCCTCTTAATCATACTTTATTTTTCTCTATAGTATTTACCATTTCAAACATAGCAGGTATATATTTTGTTTATTTATTACATTTATGCATCTTTCAACTGACAAGTTAAACTCCTTGAGTTTAGGATATTTTTATCATTTTTTTGCACTTCTATTCTCATCCAAAAGAAAGATAAGATGGTCAGTAAATTTTAGTTGAATTTATAAGCAAATAACTTAATAAACTTCATAGATTTAGTAGCTTCCACTCTGTTGTTACCAACTAATAAGCTTCACTATAAAACCCCAACATGTTTCCTATTCCTGTATTCCAAATGAATATTAATTTCTCTATTTCTATACATGCATCTCAATTTACTCAATTACTCAATTACTTTTTAAAACAAAAAAAACTAGAACTGCTTAAAATGTTCACAAAGTAATCAATGGCTTCTGAACAAAGTTAATTGAATTCTCAGTGGAAGAAGACATTGAATTCTGAGAGACATAACCATTTTTCTTGCATCATCTTGAAAACAGAAAAATCCAGTATTTTAGTGTTTTCTACTTGACAGTACCTCTTTACTATGAATTAGAGAATAACATGAAAGTGTCTGTGCAAAGCAGCAGATGGCTTTGAAGGACCATAATGAACTAGGCCTTCTGATTTTCAAATGAATCGTATCTTCTATGAGTATGCCTCACACAATGGATATTTTCACCAAATCATATTACCTATTGGTTCCAGAGTCTGTGTTTGTACTTTTTATTAGTAAGTTCCTCTAAACAGAAGATTGCCATTTCTTTTAACAGCATAACCTTAATGCTGCCTCTTCCTGAGTTTCTTTGATGCTAACCAATTAGGCCACCTGTATTTCATCAGCAGGTTGCAGACATGAGTCTCTTACATCTTTCATTATGTTTTGTGAGATATCTATATCTATCTCTCTATATATGTATAAATATATATATATATTTATTTACTTATTTGTCTACTGTGTTTTCGCACTTTTTCAGTGATACCTCCAAAGTGAATAAGGATTATGATTGTGATTTGTGGTTGTGATTATGATTCTGATTTGTTTATATTTAGTTCTCCCAATGACATGCCAAGAAAGAAATTCCATCACCGGTTTCCGGCGGACTGAAGGGAGCGGCGCGGACCCGGCTGCTGTGGGCCACCTTCCCTTTCCGGCGGACTGAGGGAGCGGAGCGAACCAGACCCGCCTGCTGCAGGGCGCCGCCCACCGGCCCGCTGTATCCCAGAGCTGTGCAGTGAGGAGTTAGGTATGGACCCTGGGCGCCAGCCGCACCACGGAGGGTTGAGGGCCTCCGCCCAACCCCAACCCCACCCCGGAGCTGCTTTGTGAGGACACAGGCCCTAGAGGAGATGGAGCCATCTCCTGCGTCCCTCCACAGGAGGCGTGCTCCTGGAGCCACACTGAGACACCAGGCAAGATAAAAAAAAGGGGGGGGGCGGATCTAGGTTCTATTTTGCCATCCACTCCTAGATCCCTCTATTCACGTCTTGTCCCCACACCCTCTCCTATCTTCCTATCAGAAGCAATACCCAGAAGTAAAAGATTCTTAGGCTGCCCTATTTCTTCTTCTGTACTATTATTAGAAGGTGTGCAAAGTCTCCAATGGTCTTAGAGCATACAGTTGGTACTGTTGTACATATGCCCTTTTATCCTGTAGTACCCGCTGGCATATAGGAGGTTCCAGGGTATAGGTAATCTTCCTAAATCTGCTAACCATATTTCATTCTCTTCCTGTCTCCCTACCTCCCTGATTCCCCAGTGACCTTTTATCTCCAAAGGGTTCGGGGGCTATATTTACGATCTGTATGTTGTATACACACTGCTGATTAATTCTAAATTTTGGCATAGGGACATAGAGGTAACTCATAAGCTCAAAGTCTCCACAATAGAATTTAACAAAACTTTTTATCTTATTTACTGTGTTTAATACTGATATTGGCATTTATTGGATTATGGTAACAAACATGATGTGATTGCTCTGCTCAAATACCTCCCATGATGTGTCAGAAGTGAGAACTCCCAAGGGTCATTACAGATTCAAGGAGGACCCCCCCCAGGAAAGTGCTGCATCCAAAGGACCCCACATAATAGAAAGAGACCTGCAACAAACATTGCCCTGTCATCAGACAAAGAAAAGCATTAATACCAACGAAAGAGTAGAAATGAGAAAATACACAAAAAACAGACACAAAGATCACCACCACAGGGAAATTCAGAGAAAAGGGAAATAGGGCAAACTGAAACTCAAACACCAGGACTCTTAGAGATGGTAACTAAAGCAGATCTAGTAAAATGGAAAGCAGAACTCATCTCTGAGATCAGAGCAGAGATACTGTCCTCAGTGAAAGACATCATTAAAGAAGAGATCAGTGAGATGATTGAATCCA
>PVIC010019013.1:0-30969 GCA_004025085.1 Thryonomys swinderianus
GCAATGGAAGGACACTCCTGGCAGCAATGTGCTGTGGTGCATGATGGGAAGATGGACTTCTAAGAGGCCCTGAACCAGGGGCGAGTGCACTGGCATGGGGAGTTGGGCACTGGAATCACGATTCAGTGCCTGCTTCTGGTATTCCTCGGACAAGTGCTGAGCTGTCTCCTTAAAGTGACTCTTGGATGAAAGATGCTGCATGAGGTGCATCACATAAAGACAGCAAATGCAGGGAAACCTAGATCAACTCTCACAGAACAGCCGAAGCAGACGAGCTCTCCTTGCAAAAACCATCGCCTCTTTCTTCCTCTACACTGCAGATAACTTTCTTACTGGTTTATGTTTCCCAAAAGGAAATACCATTCTCCAAAACAGAACGCAGCTGCTCAAAGCTGCCAGATGCCTATGAAAATATGAGGTGCATCCATTAGCTAAGGAGAAGAGAAACAAAAAGACAAATGCATGTGTTGATGCCTTCAGTCATTCCGTTCAGAGAAGTGCTGTGCTTTGCTAGGCATCTTCTCATGGACAAGAAACAGAGAAGGAATCCTGAAGATAGACTTATGCTTCATGCAGAAATTCATAATCTACACTTGATTTTAGCCAAAAGGCCGGCAAGCAATAGAAAATTCATAATCTAACAGAGAAAAATGGGAGAACACAGCCATAATTACATAGTGTACATCTCAAGCTTCCTAATCAAATGCACTATGTTCTCGGACCATGACATCCTAATCTAGGGAAAGCTTCTGGAAAACAGTTCCACAAGGTAAAGAGCTTTCCGAGAAGGAGCCAAAGGTCATCTCAGGCAGAAGAAGGATCTTACGAGGAGGCTTGAATGTCTACGGGAAAAGCTGCTCGCACAAGATAGGATGTCAGGCTGGATAACACCGTACTTTCCCAATTTTTAAATTTTATCATTCCACCTCTTGAAATTGCTTTATATAGGTTAACAAAAACATAGATAAAAATAATTGAGAAAAACCAAAATCCTATAACTTTCAAGTATACGTGTAGCTCTACTGACTAGCTGCCCTTCCAGCATTAGTACTCTTAGCCCATTTTATCTAAGGACACATGTACACAACACACAACTAGGACATGTATAAGAGCCCAGAGATGTATTTCAGCGGCGCCTCATCTGTCTGACAAGCACAAGGTTCTGTGTTTGATTACAGAAGGAAAATTGTATAGAAGCTGGGAACAATAGGTCAATAGCAGTGTAAGATAAATAAATTCAGGAAACCAACGTACCATATGAGGACTTCAGGAAATGTATTGAGAGTAGATTTTAGGCATTCTTATAAAACTAAAAACACATATGTGACACGATGGAAGTGTTAATTTGCTTGGTGTACTGGTTATCTCATCTTTTCCATTGCTGGAACAAATCCCCAACAGAAAGAGCTTCAGAGAGGAGAGGGGCCTCGCATTTCAGGGTTTTAGCTGGTTCAGTCTCTGGTTGACACTCCAACACAGATACTGCAGGGTGAAAGTGCAGGGCACAGGTCTGCTGCCTGCCCTGATCTACTTCTTTCAATTGGGCCCCACTTCCCAGCACCATATTCAGTTAAAAGTATAATGCACCCACATTTCAACTAACCTTCTGAAAGTCTCAACTCTGAACATGGTACCATGAGGGGACTCTTTAGTTTTTATTTTTGTGTTTTTGAGACACGGTCTCACTATGTGGTTCAGGCTGGCCCCCAACTCACAGTGATCCTCCTGCTTTAGCCTCTCAAGTACTGGGATTACAGCTATACAGAATCATGCCCAAGTTATGGGGGGACACTTTAGATCTAAATCACAAACACTATACATTGATCCAAATATGTTATATATTTTAAATATATATAATTTGTTAAAAGAAATCTGTGTGTCTCATGACAGACATTGAAAACAGGTGAGTGAAGAAAATACACTTAACAAATGCCAGTGATTCGTCCATCTGTTAAACACAGTGATAAAAAACCGATGTATGATGCCATGTAGAATGGTTAAATTTGCCATAACACATGAATATTACTTATTAACAAAAAGATTTTAAGAAGGAGTGGAAGAAGATTCACAGTTAAATGGATTAAATAATTCATTAAAAACATGTATATTTAAAATAAGGTGCCATTTTGTCAAACACAAAACATTGGGAGAGTTGTGTGGGTCAGTGTATGAGCTAGTTGTATCTGCAAAAGCATGATAAGTAATTATAGTAATTGTTAATGGTTCTCCTGAAGAAATGAGAGAGTAGAAATTGCAGGGACCTCATCATTAAAAGAAATGCTTAATGCCTCATTTCTATTGTTTAAAAATCATTTACAATATGCATGTGTGAAATACTTTATTATTTATGCTTTATATACAGTAAATATGTCTATATTTTAAATATACCTACATAAAACATATTATCTACCTAATGGGTTTTAGGTCTTTTAATTTCCAATCTATTTCCATTGTATTGCTTGTATTTACATTTATTATATAAATTATTACATTATTGTATTTCCATTGGATTGATTACATCTCCAGAGCCTGAATTGACTTTTATTTTTCCCTCTGGATATGTGGGATTGTCTTGATCCCAACACCCCACTGACTGCTTTTCTGTAACATGCTGAGCACAGAGGCCAACTTTGTGTCAACCGTGCTGCTGAGCCCTCGGGAGCCAGCCTTTAGACAGGCTGGCAGAAGGTATTTAAGGTGGAAGAGAATCCACCAAAATAGTTCACTCAGTGTCTCCGTGTACTTCTTGTATGGAAAAAACTGTAGGATCCTACAGCTCAGTGCATCTTCTGGCCAGAACCAGGCCACGCATCATGTGCTTTCTTTCTCTACACCCCAGTTCCATAAGCGAGCGACAGGCAGAAGACACAATGCAGACTGAGTCGCTTTGTGCAAATGACAAGTGACACGGAAGGAAATTTTATGACTTCTCAGATTCTGTTTTAATGTTGTAAGTACTATACAGAAGCCTCTTGGAGATCACCATTATGGCTGATAAACCTAGGAGTCTCATTTATTTATCCTACAAACATTTATTAAACATTAACCAAGTTCCAGGGACTGTTTTAGATGTCAGGAAAAAAAATGTAAAACCATAAGGAAACACCATGAGGACAAGAGGCAAAATATATAACTAAAACATATGACTGTATTTCCTCAACCTTATAATTTCCACCAATCAGACAATGATGTGACAGGTGCTTCGATATATCTTTGCTTCTCTCCTTTTAGTGGCTCACACAAATATTGCATCTCAAACATCTAATGTCTAAATCTTGATAAAACATTTGGTACTTCAGTGGTAAAAAGCAGGGGAAAGGTCAAAGAAGGTGTGGGACCTTAGTACAAATATATTCCACAGGATTTCTGTGGGGCTGAACTTCAAGCAGAGCTCCGCATGATAGGTAGCCGAGGTGGCACACACGTAGCACTCTGGGAGGCTGAGGCAGGAGAATTGCAAGTTGGAGCATAGCCTTGGCATGGAACCTTATGTTTCAAAAAATATAAAAATGATGATAATGGTAATGAATCGAATGGTAAGGCCCTGAATTCAATCCCTAGTGCTGCAAAAAAAAAAAAAAGTATATAAGACCTAAGTCATAGGCATCTAGGTCTCTTAGAAAGCTGGTCACTGGTTTTCTCAGGAAGCCCTTAATAAAAGTCTCTTCCATGATTTTCCTGGAGCTCACACGTGGTTATTATTTATAATACATAACATGATCAATCAAGAACATGATCAATTTAGCTTTTCAAAAGCTTGGATTTTTCAAACGCTTGGATTTGGATGTAGATTTAACTACCAGGAAGTCAGGATTCCACACACATATTTTATAAGACAATAACAACCACCACTAGTTAAGGATGAACTCTATGTGACCCAGCTTTCATTAAAAGTATCATCGCTAATTTTCGGGCTACACAACACCATGCTCAGTTTACAGATGAGGAAATGCAAAACATGCAGAAGATACATGAGGGCAATTAGAGCACAGCATTCTGATGTCTACAGCTATTTCATGAAGGATCATCATGGAGTGACTTCAAGGGTGACCTGCCACTCCGTGGAGTATTGCATGACCAAGGGAAACACATAATATTATCTAGGATTTTCAATATTCTAGGCATTTCATCTAGACATTTTATAGCTCTTTCAGCTAACTATGCTTACCAAAGCAAAATTTTGCAATACAGCAAACAGTACAGGTTTGGGAGTGAAAAGATTTCAATCCAAACTCCACCTCGAATCTCACTCTTACTATGTACACAAAGGACTCAATTCTCAGAACTCATTTCTTATCCATTAATAGGAAAGAAAGCACCGTCCTTTTCTGAGGATCCTGTGCAAATGTCTAAATGAAGCCTAACCTAGAGTATGAGAGACAGCTAATGTTATTTCACTTTCTAGTTTAAAAGTGTGATGGAAATAAAAAGTGTGCTAGATGGCACAATGGTCACCTGTGTACGTGCTTGTCCTGATCTCGGGGACTGGCCAGTGTGTTATCCTGGGTAATAAGGAGAGATTAAGTTTGTAGGTGGAGTTAGGCTTCAGAGAAACTGATTTTAAAGAGGTGGATTATCCTGTGTTATACGAGCCCATTCAATGTAACTTCAAGAAGTTTAAAACTGTGAAAGGGGAGGTGAAAATAGGTGGGAGGGCAACAGGGGAAAGACTCAGGCTACTGTGAACACAGAGAAAGAGACCCTTCACCAAGGAATCCAAGCAATACCGAGAACCCAGAAAATGTAAGGAAATGCATTTCCTCTTAGAGTCTTGGGAAGGAACATGTCCCTGGCGGCAGCCGGATCGCAGCCCGGTGAGATCCACCTGACGCCTGGTCTCCAGGTAATACATTTAATACACTGTAAGACAATACATCTGGACTGTTTATGCTAATAAATTCATAGTCATTTGCCATAACGGCAAAAGAAAAGTAAGAAAGAAGATAAAAACCAGCAAGCCTGAGTCCCAATTCTTTGCTTTGTTTCCTGACTAGTTCTCTTTTCTTAGAGAGCTTTTTAAGGTCCTCCTTATTTCATTTTCCTCATCTGTGAAATGGCAATTCAGGGACTAAAAGAGTTAACCTGTATATAAACAATATCATCAATTGACATATGGTTGCTACTTAACAAATATTACCTATAAACATTCCTTTAGAGGTCAACATTGATGGTGTGGGTAATTTGATTTTCTGTGCTTTAAACACCTACATGCCCACATTTCCGAAATTTGGTGCATAAACTTAGAGAATTGCTAATATAGTACAAAAGCTGACACCCAAGAAGGAAAATTGAGGGCATGCTGGCAGGGAAAGAGAAACAAGACAAAGAAGGGCTGGGTTATGACAGCAATGATAATAAAAAGGCGAACCAGCATGTGGAGGAGCTGGAACAATAGCAGACTAGCTGCTGTTTTTTAACCTAACGTTTTATCACATTTTCTTTTAAAGAACAACCCCATTGCCTTCAATCAAGGGTATGGAGAATGCACGTAACTATTTGGCATTTCAAAGAAATAAAATTTAAGAGTCACTCAAGTTACCCATCCCTCTAAACTGGAGACATCAAAAATAGATGTCCCTGGCATGATAACACACTGAAGTCACTTTGAAAGAAAATTAGAATTTCCATTCCTCATTTTCCTTTCTCCCCAGGAAGGTTTCAAGCAGATGGGAATATCAATTTAGATACTTGACATTTAGAAGCGTAAATGACTTAAGAGCTTTATGATCCCCTCCCATTGAAGCATATTTGATAACATCTGCCCAACATCTTACCCTGGCATCAGAGCCAAGCATGATTTAACAGAAAGAGAGAGACAGAGATAGATGATAGATGATAGAAAGATGATAGATAGATAGATAGATAGATAGATAGATAGATAGATAGATAGATAGAGACTATAATCCAGCACCCCAAGGTTTTCTCTTTAGTCTTGATACCAACATAAGCTGCAGTCAGGGTCTAATCATAAATAAAGCTTATTATTTCTGAGGTGGCTTAATTTTTACCTTAGCTAATATGCAATTAATTATATCAATAAGTAGAAGTGAGATAAGTAATAATTTTCTCAAGGTGACTATAATACTGCCCAAGGGAAAGCTTTTTCTTTTTCAAAGCTATAGAAAAAAGAAAACCTACCTTATTTAAATATTGCATTAGAAAATCTACAAAAATATTAGCTACTCTGGTGAAGAGCCTCATTCTAAAATAAGAAAAAAATTCTCTTCAGTTTCTTTTTAAAAACACGTCTACCTTTACTAGAAATTATATGTTTTTATGTGAAAAATTACAGCACTTCATCTGTATTGTTAAGTCACTGGTGATCAGTCTTAAGTCTGGAACATAAAAATATATGTAATCTGGGCTGGAGATTTAGCTCAGCGGTTCTGGCGCCTGCCTCACAAGCGTAAGGTCCTGAGTTCAGTCACCGTAACCACATACAGTGCTGGGTGTGAAGACTCACGCCCACCAGCCATCAATACCACATACCACAGTGCCAGGTGTGATGGCTCACGCCTGTCATCGCAGCGCTTGGGACGCAGAGGCAGAAGGATTGCTGAGTTTGAGGCTTGCCTGGGCTACATAGTGAGCTCAGGGCCAGCCTGAACTACAAAGCAAGACCCTGTCTCAAAAAAAAAAATATATATATATATATACACACACACGCATATATATGTAATCTAATCTTTCCACTTTATAGCATTCTTTCAAAGAAAAGAAGAGAGATGCTATCCCTCAGACATTGTGAAGACTTACTGAGCAACCTTCAACAGGAAAGAGCCATAAAACATTCAGTGACATTCATCAACATCACTTGAACACATAGGTAACAAACACTCCTTGACCCAGTCCTCACATCGAAGTGAAATATAAATGTCTTTAGATACCACCGCCATGTGGATATGGACTAATAACAGTTTTAACTCCTTTAGAATTTTCTTGGTATTACATAGGAATCTCTGAGAAACTGTTCTAGAATCAGGATTCTACAAAATATTGCTGAACATCTGGATTCATTTGTTTATGACTAATACTGTCCATTTTGTTTTCATGGTTTGTAAGGTATATGTGGCTTCAGTGGGACTTAACTTGTAAAGTCCCTCTGTTGTACTATAATGTTAATAAAATAAGAAATTCTGAAATTTAAGGTAACCTTAAAGATGATTTCATGCAATGCCCTAGTTTTCTAATTTGCAGGATAATCATAGCATTTTGGGAGCCATTAGCAGGCCATGCAGTCAAAAGTTCAACAAAATATTCATGAAAGATGGAAAATTTATTTTATTCATTGGATCTATATGAAATACCACTAAATTAGCACAGGAAATAATTTTGTGTCACATTTGCTTTGCCTGAACCATGCTTATTTATAAAAATCTGACTATCAAGGGACCTAGTTTTAATAAATTACTGATTTTTTTGATTTATAAAGTTTTTATATAAACACTGATTTAGGGACACATATACATATACAGAAATTTACAAAGATACTCACAACAACATATCCATGGCTAAAGTTAGTGGGCACAGTGGTTAATTTTAGGCATCAACCTGGCTGAGATAATGGATGCCCAGAATATTGGTCAAACATTTCTTCTGCTTGTGTCTGTCTGGGTTTTAGTATTTGAATGAGTAGACCACGTGAAGATCTGGAAATCTTTATCAGAAGAGATGGGCAATAGATCATCTGTGAAGGGCCTGAAGAGAACAAATCAGTGGACAGAGAGTGGACGCCCAATACCAGCTTCCTCCAGAAGACCCTGGCTAACTCACTAAAATATTAAAGTAAAGAAAAGGTGAGACCCAGAGAAAAGAAACACATAGATTTAAACTACCTGAAAATGAAATGATCCTCTGTAATGATATTAATTTGGCTGCTGCATGATAGGTTTTACTTCATAATTAAACTTAAATTGTAAACACCATGTTTACTTGGAAATTTCAAATCCTACGTCTCGATTATGCAAACATCATGAAAATAAGCATGAAATAAACTCATTACCAAATTCATGACTCAGCACTTTGTAGATCATCAGGGACAAAGTAGCAAAATATGAACTGGGGAGGAAACTATGTAAAAAGCTGAACTTTTAAAAAAGATATTCACACCTGCTACAACATACAAATACAAACAAGAGGACAAAAAACAGCACATTGAGTGAAAAGGAAGAAAATCAGTATGGGGGCAGGAAGGTTAGCCATGTGCTGTACTAGCAGATTTGCATGCAGTAGATTGAAGATTAAAACGTAGGGGAGTCATTTGTTTATATTTAAATCTGCTGTCACTTATATGGATTTAATATGATGTATAATATAATGCATAAAGAATCCCTTCAACGAGTGGTGTTTTGCTGTTTACCATGTTTGTCAACCCTTCTGATAGTAAGGATGTGCACACCATTCACCTTGGCTACCACTTGGATCCCAGCGTTGGACATTGTATTAGCCAGCATAAGTACCTGTCATGAAGGTTCTAACCCATGACTAAAATATGGGAGGAGAGCTCAGCCTGGGATAATTATATTCTCCTTCTGCGGAGCTTGACAACATTGACCAGAGGACAGAAAATACTTGGAGTGGGTTCATAGCGATGCCAGCAGTTGAAGACACCAACAGCTTCTGCAACTGGGACGGTCAAGGATTCCTTCTTTCCTAGGCGTCTCTTAGAATCATAGCATTCTGATGTTGTGATTTCTGTGTATGATAATCGTAATTAATTCCTTTTGTTTCTTATCAAATGTTTCAATTTATGCAGAGCTTAATATTTAGTAAATTCGTAGTCTTAGAATGAAGTATTTAATATCTCCAGATTACTTAATGACCATAGGACATGTGGTATATTTCTTGCCCTAACTAAACTCCTGCTTCTCCACAAAGATAGCAAACAGACCTTCCCAGAATTAAATTAAATAATGGCTATGAGCATTTGATCTCTGTGTTAAAATATGTAGTTTATGTCCTAGTGACACTGGGTAAGAAAGTTCCAAGCAAATATACACTTGTGAAATTTAAATATTAAATCAAACATATCACAAAGCAGTAAATATATTGCATTTAAATGGTAGCAGGCAAATGTGAACATACAAAGTAAAATGATTCTGCATGGAAATACCACAGTCCATAAAGAATTAAAAGACCAAATTGGCATTTCTCCAAGAATTGCTACCTAAGCTTTTCCAAGAAGAGTTAATCAGACTTTGATACATGATTTCTCTGATTTTATGATGGATACATTTTTAAAAATTCCTAATCTGTGATTTATTTGACACCTATCTTTTTCATGTAATTTTTTTTTTGAGTCAGGGTCTCGCTTTGTAGTTCAGGCTGGCCCTGAGCTCACTATGTACCTCAGACAAGCCTCGAACTCAGCGATCCTCGTGCCTCTGCCTTCTGAGTGCTGGGATTACAGGCTTGCGCCACCGCGCCCAGCTTTTTCATGTAATTTTTAAAGATTCCTTTATCTACTTTTATTTTCTCCTCTCCAAGAGGCAATTATGCTAGTCATGCAGCTAACAGTCAGCAGGCCTCTAAACCAAGACACACACAACGGGAGCGGGTTTTGAAACACCTGTGCACAGAGTAGGACACGAGGGATTCGATCCATTGCATACACTTTATTTTCTTGATTCTTACTCAGAGTTAGTGAAGAGACAGTCCTGGCCACTGAGACGCTCTGCTTGTGCTTATATTCCATTTACCTTACAGACAGACCCAAGTCTAGTTCGCACCCGTTCACTGAGGGGGCTCTGTGTCCAGCCTTCTATGGGCATAGCTGTGGTAGTTGAAATTGTTTAGTCTGTTGGGATAGTAGATAATTTTAGTACATGTTATGGACCTGTGGTCCTTCTTCATGTTTATCACTTCTATAGTCATGTTGTAGAAGCAGGAGAAGAAGTATGAACGAACTAGCATGGAGTACTGCTCGTTGCCCTGTAAGTTCCGCTCACACATGCACAGAGGTCCTGATGTGTCCTGGGTTAGGGCGAGCACAGGCACACAATTGCCCCAGGCAGTTTTCCTCAGTGTATCCACTTCAGTGAACTACATCCTAGCCACTGTGTAGAACAGCTAAGGATGCCTGATTAATAGTTATGAGGCCTTATTAATAGTTAAGAGGCAGGGATGACAAGAAATAAAAAATACATTGCATCGTTTGTTGTTGTTTTCTTATTAATGTTGACTGAGTTGTATCGAGCCAGCCAAGCATACAGCATTGTATTGATTTTCAAACTAAGATTTTAACTGGGGTACTGACAATAGACCCAGGTGTAACCCTTTAGTAGGACAGACACTGAACTCTGTCTTCGAGGCCGCTTTCTCTGACGCAGGCTTATCAGGAACAGGAAGTCTTTGGTTCCGTGAGTGTCAGAGGTTGAACACTTGTAGTGTGTAGGTAGGGAAAGGAGCAGTGCGGCATCAGTTGCAAAAGTTTCAGGAATGTCACAATGATGTGCCGATTCCAAAGTAGGGAAGAGGTAGAAAAGTGAAATTATTTGAATAACAGTGTTTTGGAGTCACACAGATGTATGACTTGTCACTTGCTTTAAAGAGGCCACTTGACATCTGCAAATTTGTTTCTCCATCTTTAAAATTAAGAAACCTTACCAACAGATGCTGGTAACTGTTGCAATGTTGAAATGCACCTGTAAATTAAGCACCTATTGGTTAAGAATGAAAATCCTGTTCATTCCCTTTCTAACCTGTTTTACAAATGTGTTAGAAACTACTGTCTATGGGAAGAAGCACTTTTTTCAGGCTAAAAGGGGAAAGGTAACATTGAATTAAGACCATTTAGATTTCACGAACGTATTTATTAAAGCTCTCTCGAGGAACAGAAGTTGATGTATTTCTGTTCTATATCAATGTTTGCCATCTAAATCGTGGTTTACATGATTGAGGGCTGGTTGGTGCAGTTCCCAGTAGTGTCTGGATGCTGCAGAAAAGCGTCTCTTCTGAAACTAGAAGCTTCAGAACAAGAGGATAAAGGGGGTAAGGCCAGTCTGAGGCCTGAAAATTCCCAGAAAAGTCCCTGCAGTGAGTTCAACTGAAGGGTGTAAGGAGCCAGATTCTATGTCCACAGTTACAGAGGCAGTAAAAGAAGTATCTGCTTAAGCAGACATGAAACTTTCAAGGACACATGGCATTCTCTTTCCTTTCCTTTTTGTTACATCTGGGTTGAAAGTCTACTGGGGACTGCTGTCCATGATCACTGGATTTCTTCTCCCTAAGTCTGTTCACACACCTACCACTTATCTCCACAAACACTTCCCCAGAGACACTCTGAAGTGTAATTTGCTAATTTCCCAGACATCTCTCAATCCAGCTATGTTTACAATCAAGATTCACCACCCCAATGAAGGGAAGAAAATATATGCTTAGTTCTTACACAGTCTAGAAAACTACAAAGCTCATTTAAATTCACCTATGCTTCCTCATTCATTACAAAGTCATGGCAAATATAATGAGATTGGATGATGTTTTTCAGAGACCATTTTCCTGTATTACTTATACACTGATGTCTACAAGCCTCAGCCCCCAAACGCAGCAGAGGGGACGAAAAGAAGTTACATTTAGAAGACACTATGTGGAACAGGAAAGAGCATTTGGGAATTCAAATCAGTAGTGTTAGTAAAATAACAGGAATTGACGGATGAAGATAAATATACAGCGGAGAAAGTATGATGTTATTTTAGGTCATGAACAGGAATGGAATGATCTTTCTAGAATGAGCCTTTGAAGAGAAAGTTAAAAAAGTCGTGAAGAGAGTCTTGTGACTGCGATTTGCATTTCTTCTGGAGGGAAGAGTAAGAAGATTAAGAGGCTTCTGTAAGTGCCAGAAAGAAGCAGACAGATGGGGTCTTGGTGGTCAGGGTCATAGGGAGAGAGGTTTCCTGAGAAACAACCATAGTAAATCTAGCAGAATCTGATGTAGGCTTGAAGGGATGTCACTGAAGTCTTGAGCAGTGGTAAGACATGTCTTCTAGCTCTAGCATTTAGTGTAGTTGGCATTTGGAAGAGGAAAAGGATGGGGGTCTTGGTCAAAGTGATAGAACTGGAACTGCATGTAGCTTTTTTGGGTCTGTGTGTACTCTTGCAGTGATGTGAATTATATCTGTGCAGACAAGCTCTGGATTTGCAGAGGAAATAGCTGGGGTCAGAACTGGTACTTTGGGGAGAAGTAGTCACTCCTTCAGAGCACATATTCTGTCAGAGACACTACAAGAATGTTAAAAGAATGATTATATTTTGCTTTCCTTTCCATTGTTTACAGTACTTTGAAGTAAGGTTTCTAGGACAAGCATCAAATTTCAGAGAATTTTACTAATAATTTTATGTCTATCCTTGAGGCAGATACTGAATCATTAGTCATTGTTGCATTTCTGGCTTGTACTCTAAAACTTGACACTATATAATTTCAATAAATGGTGACTAAATTAATGCATTTTAAAGGCTAATACTTGTGTGAGCTCGATTTGAGACAACTCAACTATTTTTCTATTTCTCATCACCATATTTTGTCATGAGCACCATCTTGAAAGAACAAATTAAATCTTATACCCATTTTAGAGATGAGATGACTGAGGACCACAGATAATATGCATCCATTCAAAGCCACTTAGTCAAAAGTAACAACATTGCTGGCCGTGGTGGCTCATGCCTGTAATTGCAGCACTCGGGTGGCAGAGACAGGAGGACTGCTGAGCTCAAGGTTTGCCTGGGCTACATAGTGAGCTCAGGGCCAGCCTGAACTACAAAGCGAGACCCTGTCTCAAAAAAAAAAATAACAACATAACATGTAAGCACTAAGTCATGTTATCTCTCCCTATATTATTCTGTATAATATGTGTCCCAAATCTCTCTCTCATTCTTACCTCAACTAACCCTTCACTATCTAAGTCTATATGCTAGAGGTAATCCCAGGTAGAATCTATTAACCCTATTTTATACACTAGAAATAGCTATAGATTAGTATGTTTTAGAAAAAATCCTTGGGTATCTAGAAACAAATGTACAAAATAAAGGTTTGGGTAAATCTTTACATTTTAGCAAGGCATATTTTCTCCTTTATTGTGTTAGAATGAGGATGTTGTACAATTAAGCACAGTGGACACAGAATGAATATAGCAATATGGCAGACACCCATGGTACTAACTCCTATATGCATAGCCTAGAGTTATGGAAAGCCTTTTTTGGGGGGGGGCATACCAGGGATTGAACTCATGACCTTGATTTTGCCAGGTAGGTGCCAGAACCACTGAACTAAATCTCCTGCTCCCGGGAAGGCTTTTTGATTGACTCACAGGTAATGGACTTGATTATGTATCAGTGTGATTATTCATTCTCCTCTGGCAAAACAGAATGCGTCTTTAGACTCTGTGGTGATCAGCACCTTACCAGAACCCCACTGTTTACTACTTTGGTTTCATAACATCCTCTAGTATCCTTGTAAACACATACCTTTCCTTTTAATAAACCTTGCAAAATGCCGAATTTGCTCTCAGTTCACAGTTGAAACAGTAGAAAATCAGCCTTCTTATGAAATAAACATTTAAGCAGCTTTTTAACTGTTGAGAGTCTCTGGGGACAGCGCCATCCCCATCCCATCCTGTCTCCTCTGCATCGGTCACTCAAGGGGGCTCATTATCTGATCTGCTATTTCAAAACCAAAGCAACTGTGCTAATACCAAGGGCATCGCTCATCGCCACTAAATAAAAAGGACAGCACAAAATGTGCAAGTGTCAGCAAGGGATGAAGGTCTGAAAGGGAAACAGGTGAACAACTGATTCATCATCAGCACTGGGACCCTTCAAGATGAAGTAAAAGGGGGAAAAAATAAAAACTCCAGTGTGCTGATACTGCTGTCTAAGACTGAAGGGGAGAATGATGCTTCCAACGTCAACTAGATCACTATTTTGTCAGTTTTTTTTTTTAAACCACTCAACTCATAGGGTCAGAGGTGAGTTTTCAGATATTTATTTAGGAAACAGAGAACTCACCACGTGTTCCACCTCCCATTAAAATTCACAAATCCTTGATCACATTATTTTCCTTAGAGTTTCTTCACCTTTTTCCTTTCTCTTCTGTAGCCTTACTCCATAGGTTGAATTTTAAAAATGCACTCTTTACCAGGGACACTACTAGCCTTCTTTACTTTAGAGGACATTAAAGAAAAGAATACAAGTTACATTTTTATCAGAATTAAAAAAAAATAGTTCTAAATATGCTACTTAATTCTAAAAGTGTTCCTGAAACTTGGTGACCTCTGAAAGAGAACATTATTTGCTCTATGGGTCAGTTTTCCAGTGGTTTATAGATGTCAGATATTACTGACATGCTTCATGTTTCAATGGGACATGAGGTACTTTTGCAATCACTACTGCAAAAATAACAGGAAAAAGTCTGGTTATTTTATAGACTATTGTGCAATAGAAGAATAAAGTACTAAATACCCAGCGATTTGCCAATACACAATTCTTCTAGGTACTGGGTAAGAGACAAAATGATTTGTGTTTCCCTTCTTCATCTACTGAAATCATCATACATTTCGACCAGTAAATAGAAACGAGTTCAAAAGGAAGAGAATGAATTAGAGAAAGTCTTGTCCAACTCTGCTCTTCAACCTGCAGAAAAACAGTCTGAACCCAAAATGAGACCATAAATCAACTAAAGACAACGTGAGGTTTTGTAGAAGACTTGACTTCTCAGCTAACATGTCCTTTGCTGTGATGAAATTTGAATATGACAAAGTGACTGTTTTCTCTGGAAAAGCGTGGGGGCGGAGTGCAGAGGGCGAGGGTTGGTAAAGCTGTGCCGCTGTCACAGATACTGGCTGTCTTCTCGGACGCGAATGTATTGAATCGTAGTGACACAGCTGACAAAAAGAGTTATGTCTTTTCATGAGTGTGCATTCTTTATTGCTCACATTAGCTCTTGGGGAAGAAAAGAATATAACGGAATTCAACGGGCTATAAATCTTCCCTGACACAGAGTAAGATATTGTCGCCGGGTGGGACAGAAGAAGAGGATGGAGAGAAGCTCCCTACTGTGACGGGAAGACATGTGGGGAGTAAAGACTGTCCAAATACCAAGACTCTCAACAGCCCCCCAGAGGAGTCCCTCCCTTAGCTCCACACAAGTCAACAATGAGGAGAAATGATGACAGCCACCGATGACGTCACTCAACCCACATCTTTTTGCCTCTAAAATGTTAATTTTATTTCAAAGTAAGCAAACATATTAGGAAAGTCATGCAATGGCCTGTTTACAGTATTTTTTAAAAGACAAAAAGCAATGGGGCTAAAGACTGGAAAAAGAAATTAAGTCTGATGTGGAAATCAAGTTTGATAGGCTGACCATTGTTAATGAACCATCTAATACGTTTCCTTAAAAATACCCACAAAGCTATAAAAGCTATAAATGGCCAATGCCAACTTCTAGAGTAAGAACATGAAAAGTAAGTTCTTAAAGCAAAGTGTGGGGAAATCCTCACATAACAGCATAATCAATGAAGATGGATTTAGGGGGATTTGAAACTACATGTGAAATATTTTTCTGCGGAAGAACGGCCCAGATGGCCATGAAGAGCACTAACAGGAAGTGGATTCACTCCATTTCCCAGTTCTGTCCTTAAATTTGGTGCATGCATGACCTAAGACAAATGAATTTATTCATATCTACCAATCATTTGTCTGATTATCTACTACTCTCTATATATACACTCACATACACACATGTGCCTATGCACATTCATACTCAAGCATACATGGATTCATAGACATTTAATTTTCTTCCTGGGTGGAAAATAAATTGTGAATAGGTGTAAATATACCTTCCTGCCACTCATCTCTAATGCTCTTTCCTGTTTCCCACTGGCTCTTTTATTACAATGTATATCTATTAAGAGACTATGTAAGCTGTTCTGTTGTCACAAATGGCTCCAATTCCCGCTGGCTTACAGCAAAGATTTATTCTGCATATGTGTTACATGTCAACTGCAAGTCGATGCTGACCCAACTATAACTCTTCTCTACACAGCTACCTTCCAGAGATTGTCTTTATGATAAAATCTTGCTGAAGAAGTAGCCACAGTATGGACAATGATGTTACAGTGACCTAGAAAGCAAGTTAGAGTTAAGTAGGCCTAGCTTCCCCACCGACACTACTGACATACTGTAAGCTGAGGAGGGCACATTTTCCCCTCCTGAGCCCCTGAAATAGGAAATCTCTTGTCAATGTTACAAAAGTTACTAAATAGACGTTTGTACTTAGATATGGGAGGCTATAAAAAATAACATGTTAGATTAAGTTTCAGGGTGAGCACTGAACAGGCAAGAAACTGAATGAAGATTGAGAAATGAATTCTATTGGTTTCCATTCTCCTTTTCTCAGTTGAAAGTGCTATGTGAAGGAAAAGTAAAGAACAACTTTATTTTCTGACATTATGTGGAGGGCAAAGTGCATCTTATATGGCTTTAGGTGAAAAAAGAGCAAAACCAAATTATACCAGTTTATTGTGATTGTTATTAGGTACCCTTAGCAGTACCAGGAAAGATGAGCTAGTGGGATAGTTTACAGGCTTGAAGAACAATCAATCATCAGTGAAAAAGGTAAAACACAAATCCTGCCTTTGGTAAGTGAAACGGTGCAGCACTTACTCATCACTAATGAATAAACATAAAGTTGGGGAAGAAAAAAAAAAACAAACTTGGACCAAGAATGAGGAATTAAGTCCCAACAACCTCAGGACAAAGAGTAGGTCAAGGGTATCGCTACAAAGCACTTGATTAAATTTTCTAAGTGGATTAAGGTGGGCAACATGGAATCCTCACTTGGACACATGTCTTTGGTAAAGCATATTACAGGCAGTTTTGCAGAAGTCTGCTAAGCTCACAGTACTCCCAATTACATCTAAATTGCAAGAGAAAAATCAGAACGTAAGGTAGCCTCAATATAGCCTAGTCCTCTTAGAAAAACCCTTGCATGAGCTGCTCCCTTTGACAGAAGACAGAACGTTTACTTGTTTCTAAACAAGAAAGCATGATATACGATGGGCTGTTTCTCTCCTGACCACCGTATTACTCAGCTTCCTCATCTCTCAGACACAATATATGTACAACTTAAAGGAGGGGAGGTTTAACTCGCTCACAGCTTCAGTCCATAACTGGCTTCAAGGCAGACATGTCACGGCAGAGCAGAGCTGCTCAGCTCAAGGGAACCAGGAAGGATCAGCCGGGAGCACGGGGAGGCCCCACGACCACACCGCCAGACCCACCGAAATGCACCCGGAGCATGCTTTATTCACCAGGTGAAGTTGACACATCACGGTTAATGGTCACAAGACAATACGCGAAACTCCATCTTTCTAGTGCTCTCCGTTGATGCTTCTGTTTAGCTTGATTACGTCAGCAGCCATTCTGTGGAAACCCGTTTTTCGGGGGAATCGCGTGTGTTTTAGAGGAGCCCTGGTCCCCTGAATGGCTACAATCAGCAGTGCAGCAGCTTTTGGCAACGTCTGATGGCCAAGTTTTATGTGAATGAAGGATTAGTGCCCTGAGTTAAACCATGGTAGTTAGGAGTCTTTCTGCTATTGCGCTTATGTATATATTTCAAATACAAAATCATAAGCCCTTGACAAGAGTCCAGGTAGGTAACTTTAAAAAATTACAACTCAGAAAAAGCAAAACAGTAAACAAATGTTAATTTTGTGAGATTCTATGTAAAGGAGATCCTTCAAGCAAGAAATCTGTAAACTAACTTTTCTGTGTGACATCTCAAAGGCTAGTAAAGTTCAACACCAGACTAAATATGCTGAGACTCCAGACACTCAAAACAAGGCCAGAGATTTATAAACTAAGTCCAGCCAATGCCTGTTCTTCTGTGGAAACCATTATTAGAGCCTGGATCCTCCTACTCATCTATATATTGCCTAGGATGTTTATCCCACCATAGCTACGGCTAAGCAGTGGCAATAGATTGCTTATCATGTGCAGGGAAAAAACTGCTAATTAACCTTTTTTTTTTAGACAAGGTCTCACTTTGTAGTTCAGGCTGGCATTGAGCTCACTATGTAGCCCAGGTAAGCCTTGAACTCAGCAATCCTCCTGCCTCTGCCTCCCGAGTGCTGGGATCACAGGAATGAGCCACCACGCCTGGCACTAATTAACCTTTTACAGAGAAAAGTTCATTGGCCTCTGGCCAAAAGAAAACCTGTAGTCTAATATTCCAACTGATTAATTTATAATTATATTATTTGTATGAATTCTTACTTTTCTCAAGAAGTATTTTTCTATAAAGTTTTGAAGAAAAAAGAATAATTTGATTTAAGAATTTCACAGCCAGATAAATTTTCACTTATTTGTGAAGATAGTCATTTTCAATTTTATATGTGATAGTTTTAATGGGCCTTATGAAACACAATTTGAAGATTATACCAAGGAATCAATCCAGTATCTTGTATACATGTATACAAGTTCTAGGGACAGCATGTCCATGGTGCATAGATTATTCCATTGCTGTATAGAGCCTCTTGATTTCTTCATGCCCAAAATGATGAATATAAGGATGTCCTGATATTAAATATTTACATCATAGATATAAAACACAATAGTATATTGTGCAATATTACCAGTGCACTCCTGGTTTTTATTTACAGATAAAGAAAAAACACATCTATATTTGCATGAATATTCTAGAAGATCAATGAAACAATAGTAAATGTATGAGTTATTTGAAATGAAATAATTATGGAATACTGAATGTAAAAATAACCACAAATCATGGAGGGTGAGGGATTTAGCTCAGTGGTTCTGGCACCTGCCTTGCAAGCACAAGGTCCTGAGTTTGATCTTCAGTGCCCAAAACAAAACAAAACAAAATCCACAAATCATAGACTGTAGTAGATACATAAAAATAAAATCCCCTCATACTATTAGTCTATTTTTCAATTTAAATTGAATTTAATATAAAATAATGATAAAATATCTGAAACCATTTTTAAAAATCAGAGTTAAAGGTATATCTCAGTGTAAGTTTTGCTTAATATCTACACATATATTAAGCCATAGCTCTGTTCCCCTAAGTATATATAATTAATATATTTAATAAATTATACACACAATATGTATCTTAACCTATAATGTAAGCAAATAATTGTCTGAGAACTTGACTCCATGGTAATTACAAGCACATGTTGATAAGTTATGATTATATACTGATATATATTAAAATTTTTCAGAAAAACAATTAAAAACCATGAATGAACAAGCTTATAGTTTCATCTTATGAGCTGTAACGAAGTAATTGTCTTCCTCTCTCTCAGAGGTAACATGATATACAGGTGAGGAGTGAACTGTGGGCTGATGATTTTATTTTCTTTACTCTTACACATATTTGAAAACTTTCAGAATGAATTCTTACAGGAAAAGATGGAATTTTTAAGGTTTTTGTCCATTAGTTTAACATGTACCTGTGGGGGAACCAGGGATGTGACAATTATTACAATTGTGGGTAGATAATTTTTCATGGTGCCTTTGCTCAAGGCATTATGATCATTTATATTTTACCTGACTATAGGGTGACCAGTAACTTTAGAAAACTGAATATCAATGAACCTTGAATTAGTATCCTTCCAATTAACTTCTATTGATGGGAAAAATTATGAGTAATTTTTTTTGTACTTTCTCATGCCCAATACAGTATTACAATTTTCTTTTTTTTTGAGAGAGGGTCACACTTTGTAGTTCAGGCTAGCCCTGAGTTCACTATGGAGCCCAGGCAAGCCTCGAACTCAGCAATCCTCCTGTCTCTGCCTCCCGAGTGCTGGGATGACAGGCGTGAGCCACCACGCCCGGCACTGTGGTATGTGGTATTGATGGCTGGTGGGCATGAGTCTCCACGGCCAGCATTGTTTGTGGTTACTGGGATCGAACTCAGGACCTTACACTTGTGAGGCAGGTGCCAGAACCACTGAGCTAAATCTCCGGCCCCCAGTATTACAATTTTTATAGTAAGCATACATACATTTGTTCAATTAGCACTACAGAGAGCAAATAATATCCAGGTAAATGATGCATAAATTTTTTTTAGGAATTATATACCTTTGTTTCAAAAGTGCACATCATATGAATTAGGGAGTAAATTAAAGAATTTTATAAAGCATTCAGACCCTTAGAGGTATTTTATAGTGCTTAAGACTCAAAATAAATAAATCTTTTCATTTGTTAAGAATTAAATTCTTATGGTCAGATCATTGTAGTGACAAAGTTACAGTGAAGTCTACATGAGTATAGCTGTAGAAATTGTTTAGTTTATGCTGACATTACAAAACATCTGTTATTGACTTATATTTACCTTTGTTTTGGGCTGCGGGGGATCCAGTTCAGGACCACGTGGGTGATTTTCTTCTGAATTGTATCCTCAGTCTTTGTCTTTTACTATTACCTTTAACTCTGTCTGCTTACCGTGAGGCAGCAGCTGATGGTAGAGACAAGATGGTGTGATATGATATCTTAATGTAAGATCTCTTCAAAGAAGATTTTGAAAACTCCTTTCCAGTATTCATTTTAAAATAAATATTAAAATTTTGTGCTATTTCCATAAAGCAGCCGTGCCACTGTGGTGAGGTCAGTACTCCCGATAATCCCAGTTTTCCTACCCAGTTCAAGAACCAACAGACAACAGTTCTTTTCGTTTTTCTCTTCTTTGTATATTGGTGTCCAGCTCTCTCTAGGAAGAGGCCAACTTGAGTTCTAATGACTTCAGTTAATTTTCTGACTTGGTGCCCTTATTTCACTTGTTATTACTATTTAAAATTTAAAAGTTTTACACAAAAGAAAGGCCTTAGCATCACACATAATTACTTTTTCCTTTTCCCCTTAAACTTGCACCCTGTGGGTCAACTTTCAGGACAAGGGAATCCCTTGCTACAGAGATAAGCATGTCAAGCATCATGTCTGAGCTGCGAGCTGGGAGTATCGGGAAACATATTCTGAACATGCTTTCTTCCATGGAACTTTCAGTCTCCACATGATGCAGCTATTGCATTTATATTTTATGCATACAGATATATATTGTTTAATAATTTACAGAGCCAGATACACTTGCTACAAGGCAATGCGATGTTCTCATTTGATCTACTTTGCTAGAATCACTTTCTGTCAAGGAATTTACTGCAATGATGTGCACAGTAAATATTTAATAGCATTCGAGACATCAGAGTCTATTTTTCTTTGAAGAGTGCTTAATTATGTCAATTTCCCACGATGAGATGCTAAAGTCAGTATTATTAGAATTTGGAGTAACTAGATTGGAGGCGGAGAAATTCTTGCATATGGTGTATCTCCTGCAAAATGTCAATGACTGTGAGTTTCAGGAGGAAGTAGAGCAGAGACTCGATTTCATTAATGCGGACCATGCTAATTAAATACCTATGCCCTTTCACCTGTTTCTAAGCTAAAGTTTACTTGGGATCATCAGTTAAAAAAAAAGAAAAAAACATTTGGCTATATAAACATAAGCAAGGCAAGATCTTAAAAGTGACATGTAATTTTCTATGCTTCTACATTTATGTAGTTTGATGGTCATTATTTGTGTGGATTTTAGATTGAAACATGCACTGCTATTTGACACTTTTGACAGCAAACAGGCAATCTCCTATGGGTCAGTTTAGTTGACATCAGTACATAGAAGTCACATTGATTCAAAAAGTGTCTTTTCTGTCAATTCCTTCTTGAGGGTGCGAGACCATTCTACATTCCAGACAGGGTCTCGATTTGTAGTTCAGGCTGGCCCTGAGCTCACTATGTAGCCCAGGCAAGCCTCGAACTCAGCAGTCCTCCTGCCTCTGCCTCCCAAGTGCTGGGATTACAGGCATGAGTAACTGTGCCCAGCACTGTGGTGTGTGGTAGCAGGGATTGAACTTGGGACCTTGAGCTTGCCAGGCAGATGCCAGAACCACTGAGCTAAATCCCAAGACCCAGATGCATTTTTTTTCTTCCATTATCACTACTGCATTCTAAACCAAGGTCTCAGATTATGGAAAAGGTCTTGAGATGAATAACCAATTTAACCCTGGATTTCCAAATAACTGGCTGCTTTTGGCATCCACAGTGAAACTGCAACTTGCAACTCAGTAGAGTCAGAACATGTGGCTAACCACGATGCATAAACTACAGTGAGGTCTGGTGCACAATAACAGCTTCTTTCAACTGTCTTATGGCATCGTGACTTTTCTACCCTCTAAAGAATGATTTAAAAAAAATACATCATTCCCATTGGATAAATCCTCAGTATTAGACTTTAAAAAGGGCATCCCTTTGGAAAAGTTTGTTGACAGAACTGTAGTACTGATTATCCTTAAAAATAAACCATGTAAAGTATGAACTCTCTTATGGCTTATGTCTACACGGCCCCCCAAAGCCTCATGTGGTCATAGGTGGAGCTTTTAGGAGGTGGCTGGATCGAGGGTGTGTGATGCTGGGGTTAAGGATGCGATGCAAGGACTGACTCACAGCACGAGGTCAGGATGAAGGCTGCCCCACCCTGGGGAGAGCGCTACCTGCCCTACAGTTGGGCGGCCTGGCTAAGATACGGGGCACAGAAAGAGTCACTGCTTGTCACTTGCTGCCGCTTGCTGCTTTAGTATCTCCTGCCTGCCTGTCATGGACTATTTCTCCCTTGCGATGTCCCTCTGTCACGCCACCCTGCCTTGCACTCCACTGATTGTGGACTGAAACCTATAAAAATTGAGAGCTATAAACCTTTCCTCCTTTGGGTGTTGGGTATTTTGTCTCAGCAAGCAGGAAAGTAACTAAGACAAACTGATTATACTGTTAAGTACCAATAACAGTATTATTTTGCTCTCAGTAATAATTTGACTCAAGATTTTCACAAAGACTTAGAGAATTTCATCTTTAGATTTTATGATTTGTACAAACTAAAGCATTTTGAAATTTCAGACAGTGTGAATTAAATCTCAGAAGTTCCATGGTTCACGTCTAAGTTTCAAACAATTTATCTCTCGGGAAATAGATTCCTTGAAAAGTAAGAAGATAGCTTATGAAGCTCAGTAGGCCCCCAAATACCTGTAGACTACCAGGCATAAAAATCTGTGCTGTAAAATACATGTTTAGCAAATGCGACCTTTTCTGTATTATGTCTCAGCTGTGTTTGGTACCAAGACCATCTGCATTTCACCCGCCTAATCACAGAATAAGTGCAGAAGTAGGTAAGTGATTTCTTCTGGGTCATTGGGACTTAATTGTAGGACTTTTGTCACTGGTAAAAAGAATATCTATCTATCTATCATCTATCTATAGAATAATTTTGATCAACATCACTTGTGTTCCCACAGAATATTTGTAAACATAAAATAGGGACCAGGTTCTCCATGCTACAACTAAAAATTCTTCCAAAAATAAAGTTGAGAAGACCTCAGAATGTAACTCTATTGAGTATCAGAATCTAGTTCTTAGGTAAAGGTCATTACTGAAGCCTAGACTTTGTATTTATAATTTACAGTAGTTTATTAGATTGTCAATTGCAACAAAGAAGACATCTGAATAATATAAAATATGTGGCAAACATGAATTCTTTAATTTTATGTATTACTAGACAAAGTTTATTGGCTCATGTGGTGTTTATCTTTATGTATCTCCCTTGTTTTAATTATAATCTTATTTTGAACTTTACAGCCATCCTAATCATGTAACCTGTCTTGCTCAAAAAATTAATTTTATATACTCCAAGATTCCCACTGTAAGGACCACAAATCTAGAGCCATACATGCATTGAATAATTTGTTTCAGAAAGAATCTTCTAGCACTATGAAAAGATACTGTGAAAGAAAACTTTTTTTTTCCCTTTATGCACAAGATCTTAAGTGTTTCTAAGAAATCTGAATTTGATCACCTTACTTAAAAGATAAACAACTCAACTACCATCTATGTTTAAAAATGCTCATAAATCTGGATGACCATCTGGTGTCTCTCAGTAAAAGAATTAATTATTCAGCTGCTACCTGAATGCCTGATACTCCACACACGTCCGCTGCTCAGGCTGCTGGTAAACTCAGGCTTCCTTTTCCTCCAGATTAGCCTCACTCTTCCCTTGTAGTAGATTGAACGCTGCTTCTACCCCTGAGCCTAGAATCTGAGGGTTGGAGTCCCGCTAAGTCCCTCCCAAGCTTCCCAGCCCATATCATGCGAGGCCATACTGACCCACGTTCCCCCCTCAGTACAAGGCAAGCTTCTGCTCCTCATTTCCCTTTCCACAGCATCACCACGCTTCACTTTCACACGTGTCACAGCTCAGTGTCCCCCATTTACCCCATACCCTCTCGTCAAGAGATCTCCCTAAACAGAAAAGTTCAGCGTATGACAGAATTTGTGAAATAGGAAATATTCAAAGGGAATGTGGTAGGGTAAAGTAATGAGGGGAAAGATTAAATATGATTTAGAAAGAAAAAGGAAGCACATGTGTATAGGGGGGTCGGGGTGGTGGGGTGGGTAGGGATATAGGTAAAAATGAGAATTAACTCATCATATGCTACAAATTCCCCAATGTTGAGTGTGATTGTGAACTATATATAAAATGTACCAATAAAGAATTCAATTAAAAAAAAGAAAAGCAAGCATACTCAGTATATACTTATTATTTACAAACTGTACATCTCTACATATAATGCACATGCTAAAGTTATACACAAATATATAAATAGCACAAAACCCAACAAATGTAAGTAGATAATCTATTTTTTTTCCAATATCCCAAACAGATTTTTCTGAGAGACTGGCTCTCCTCAGTTTGAAGTTCACTGTTGTAGTGGATGAAATGCATTCTTTTCCGTGTTGATTTCCTCCTCTGCTTCATTTTGCATCTTTTTCTAATGCCATAAACCTGATCTAGTGATTTATGAGTCACAGTATAGATGTGATAGGGACAGGCTAGAGGTAGCTTTAGAGTTAGGTTTAACACCAGTGTTAAAATGATTCTTTTCAGGGCAGGATACATTACTGTCTTTTTTGGCAACTAGAGCACTCAGTTTATCATTTGGGCTAATCTGTTAAATGGGTAAAGAAGTTCATTAAAAATAACTTAGGTTGAGTTCTCTAAATGTTCCGTGTATTTGATTGCTTTTTGCACTTTGAGTAAAATGTTCTCTCTGATCATTAAAATCAGCTTGAAAATTGGGGAGGAGAAACTTTTGCTTTAAAATAGAAAAAAATTATAAACATTTATCCCTTATAAACATTTATCATCTATAGAAAGCGTCACAGTTTTGAATGCAATCTGCCTATTTTTCAGATCCTGTGAAATCTGGACTCAGAAATATTTTGTCTATAGGCATTTCATATAACTGTGTGAACTTTGGAAAATAATAGAAGTAGCTTTCTTTATAATTCTTATATGGTTCGGATTCTAGCTGTCCCCAAGGTATTGTTCTCATTTGTTTATGCTCTTAAGTTTCTGTAAAATAGTTGCTGACAGGAATTATGATATTTTGAGAAAGACTATGCTAGGTTTTTGAGTGCCTAAATCTCCAGAGTTAGGAAAATTGAAGGCGCTGAGAGCACATTTTCATGGTTTAATTCAGTCTCATTGCTTTTATCTAGATGCCTACTGTTAAACTGTTTTTGCCGGAGATAAATAAGATCCTTCAACCTGTTTCAGCACCGATTCCATGGGACGCACGTGGTAGGCTGTGCAGTTTGCAAATTGACACTAGCTGAGCAATTTCAGCAAAAGGCCTCCCGAGGCAAGTTCCAAAAGATCTCAGCATCAAGGTAAAATTACACCATCTTGTATTTATCATCAGGAAATTTTTTTAATTGGCTTCAGGTGATAAAGGGTTCCTCAAGCGCAAAAAGGTAATAGAGTAAAAAAATAAATAAATAAAGACTACTACCATAAAGCTAAATTAGCTGCTTTAATTTTTGTGAAACCAACTCAAAGCTGAGTCAAGATATGAACTGTTTAACATAATTTGTGACATTCCTCAAGCAGAAACCA
The DNA here is from genome assembly GCA_004025085.1 of Thryonomys swinderianus. Lineage (NCBI taxonomy): Eukaryota > Metazoa > Chordata > Mammalia > Rodentia > Thryonomyidae > Thryonomys > Thryonomys swinderianus. The sequence continues at coordinate 26,009 of PVIC010019013.1, forward strand.
CTACTACTTTACCCAAAAAATGCATCGTCCTTGGGGGGTCACTGTCAGAGCCAAGAGTGGCTTTGCCATTTAACATTTCCTCATCAGCTACCATTGACTAAGTCTCAATAATATTAGCAACTAGCTTGTTCTGTAAGATTTTCTTTCCAGAATGTTATATGGAGATGTTCTGATCCTACCATTTGGAAGGAAACATCATTTCTCAGAAGTTTACAACAGACTGGACAATTCCTTAAGGATCACAGTTCTTCCTGCCCTACAGAGACTGAATGTTTAACATGTGTAAGAGGCAAAAGACCCAAAGAGACAGATGAAGGTCACAAAAGACAGGAGTAGAAATTAACTGCTGCTAATCAAATGGGGCATCATGACCGAGAGGCATCACTGTGTAAGACGCTGACTCAGAGACAAATGACCGAGTCGAAGACGAAGGTCACCAGGACCGCTCTGCAAGGCCCTGCAGAATGGGATCGTACCCCTTGTGGTTAAACAATGGAAGTCAAGAGTATCAAGAGGATTTATAGGCCGGAGGTCCGACGTCCACGTCCACGTCCACTCTGGAATTTCTCCAGAACGAGTAAAAGGTCAGCACTTAGAGCCAGAACCACAGAAGCGGTTCTCCATGGAGGGGCAGTTGCAGGCCCAGGTGTGGGTGAGCACTCAGGCAGTATTTCCTAGAAAGTAGCACAGGGACCCATGTGGGTGGAGGAGTCCAAGTGTCTGGGGTATGTGGTGCAGGCGAGACTGGGAACACGTTCCTGACTAACGTGCAGTAGACTTCACATTCTAGCAAGTTAAAGGAGGGCGCAGTTCAGTAGACAGTGAGTTCCCGAACGTGTTTTAGTACAGGAACGACACGATCAGATTTCGGCACTGCCGTCAGCACTCCGCTAAAAGCAGAATTCTACAGCTGTGCTCTGGAATGTGGAGGCTTCATGTTAACAAAAATCACATCCTCCCTGAAGGCTGTAAAAAATTCTGACTGAGGTGTAACACAAAGCGCCCCATTCTGCCCCACAGTCATGAAGAAGGCCAATTAAGGGTCTCGCCCAGGACCCTAGGTCTGTAATGAGGAAGGTGATGTGGCTGCCTCTGGAAGCCTTTTGAATGACTGAGGCTGCAGAGGTATCTCATTTAAATTTCCTAGGATGTGTCTGCCTGCAGGAGTTGCTGAAATATTTTAACAGACAAGCTGTGGATTAACTATTAAAGAGTGACAGAACAAAGCGGGCAAGTGTCTTGCCTGAGGGACTTCAAGCTGGACAAGTGAAAGCAGCATGGTGGCTTCCAGGAAACATTCCTTAGGGTTCCATTCCCACCACTGGCCTCATGGGAAGGTCTTGGATTACCCAGTCTGCAGTCAGAGAGACTCAGTGCAGGAAGTAAAGGTAAGTGTGCTTTATGGATTGACAGATTCGACTCACGCTATCTTTCCAAGCCTCTCCAAGGCCCGTTTCAGTGTGTGATTTGGTATATGGTGGAAATTCTGGAAGTGCCTCATCCATTAGCTGAGGTGACTTCCTTGATTGAATTCGATTTCTTCTACATCTCCCCCTATCTGCCGCTGTCTCTCAGCACACTATCTCTTCTGTGCAAGAGCTCCAGTCATTACAAATTTGCTAGATTAGCCTTCCCTAATAAATTTCCCCAATCTTTCCTCTTTGGCTCTGCCCTTACTGGAAAGATTTTTTTTTTTTTTTGAGACAGAGTCTCGCTTTGTAGTTCAGGCTGGCCCTGAGCTCACTATGTAGCCCAGGCAAGCCTGGAACTCAGCAATCCTCCTGTCTCTGCCTCCCGAGTGCTGGGATGACAGGTGTGAGCCACCACGCCCGGCACTGTGGTATGTGGTGTTGATTGCTGGTGAGCGTGAGTCACCATGCCCAGCATTGCATGTGGTCATCAGGGATCGAACTCAGGACCTTGCGCTTGCGAGGCAGGTGCCGGAACCACTGAACTAAATCTCTGGCCCCTGGAAAGATTTTGTTTTTTTGTTTTTTGTTTTTTGAGACAGGGTCTCGCTTTATAGTTCAGGCTGGCTCTGAGCTCACTATGCAGCCCAGGCAAGCCTGGAACTCAGCAATCCTCCTGTCTCTGCCTCCCAAGTGCTGGGATGACAGGCGTGAGCCACCATGCCTGGCAAGATTTTTGATTCTGTAAACAGACGTTGGCATCAAATTCCATGTTTCTGTCAAATGTTTTTCATCCTGATGCTGGTCCAGCCAGTCACCAAATTCACTGACCTACAGTGTGAACTACATGAACAGAATTACTGAGAATATTTTCACCTGCCTCACAAAGTCTTTCTTACATAGAAACGATTTGCTCCATGTTTACCGACAGAATGAATGAGTGGATGATGATTAGAGGAACACGAGAGTTGTCAGACTTGCTGCCGCTCTTTGTTTTAAGGGTCCTGACCTTCGTTTCACACACACTGTGTATGTAGTGAAGTGGATGGACTGCTATTTTGAATTTGATTGGCCTAGAATGCTTTATAAACATGAGAAGAGGTACTCGCTTCAGCAGCACATATACTAAACATGAGAAGAAAATGATAGTCAGTTCTTACTTAGAAAGTAGAAGCAATGAAAAGCGGTGGATACTGATGACTATGTTCGTGGTTTGCAGGGTGGGCTTAAGCAGAAGGCAGCACGATGCCCTCAGAGAAAGACTTCCAGGAATGTAGGGACATATCAACAAAGTACGATGAATCACTGGAAATGCCATTCAGTAATAACTTTGAAATGCACATCAATGAGGTAACAGATGACAGCAGTGGTCATAACAGCAGTGAGACGCTCACTGACGACACTACATAATGTCACAAGAGAGTAACAAAGCTGTGTCAAACTCCACCTTGTGGAACGTCAAGCCCCTCCCTTGAGACTTCGGTGGTGGACCCCCAGTGAATCAAATAGGAGCCATTTCAATGTAATGAGGTTTAAATGTGTTACTATAGATACACTTAGAATTCGTAGCTAGTCTGAGTGACAACAGTTGGATTGTGCAGATCGCTATTCTTGGGGGTACAACCATCTCCACCATTTCTCTAAAATTCACTAAGTATGATAATTACACTCTCCACTCAAATTTGAATTTAATTTAGGTGATACAAAAAGTCCCTCACTAAATCACATACACAGACATATGTGCAGACCCTCACAGATGTTTTTAAAGTCTTCCACCTTTAGGAGGGAGTTGAGGTTCTATGCCGGGCTCCCAAGTAGAGTCCTCAGGGACTGATGACTTTACAAATCTTGCAGTGAATCCACTGAATTGTTCTGAACTATAAACAGTTCTGTGTAAACCACAGAGCTTTGCTGATCTCTTGGGCAGGAGTCACAGCCACATCATAGCATTTTGAAGCATAAGTCCATGAGGCGTTATAGCAATGAGTTCTCAGTACTGCAGTTTACGCAGCTACTGATCTTTCTCAACTAAGGATCTGTAGTATTCATATGGAGAGCGGTAGTAGTATTGATGAGTAGTATTTTTACTGTTACTATCAGTCATTTTTAGCTACAGCCTGCTCGATTCCTCTTTGCCATAAGAGAGAACACTTCAGACTTGGCATCTGGCACAGATGAGAGCAGAGAAGTGGATTATTCACAAATACTCACAGCCCAGGAGAGGAGGACATGGCAGGCCATTCAATAGCACAGCCAGGAAGTTACATTCAGAATGGAATCGACAGTCACGGGCTGTGGGAGGCCGGACTTTGCAGGAACAAGACGATGGAATGACCTCTGATCCCAGGAAAGATGGTGATTGGCTCGTTTGAATTAAGGTGCAGGTGGCAGGGAAGAGAAGACCTCAGTTCAGGGAAGAGCAGGTGCTACACATAGCCTGATAAACGGAGTGGTTTGGCTAGTCTGCAGGGGAACTTAGCACTCTCAGTTTTGGCAGCACGTCCTACTGAATCTCTGTTAAAGCCCTATGCCAAATGACTGAGTCATACTGAATGCTTACTATGTGTTACATGCTGGCATAAGTGCTTCAAAGAGCCTTCTCACTTTACCTCTGCACTTTATTCCCACGACACCCCCACATCTATCAGAAAGTACTGCAAGTCCCCTGCTTTTCACATATATGGAAATGGTGCTAAAGTTCCCATCTAAGGGTTAGGGCCAGGATTTGAAGTGCTTCTCTTTCCTATATGTATTGCTTTTCATTATACCAAGTAATAGCAGCTAGGTGGTTTGGAATTTTAAATACAAACTGAATTGGAAGGTCCTTGAACTTCAGAGCTAAAAATGGATTTTAGAGATCTCTGTGTATACTGTGAATTCCTTAAAAAAAAAAACAAGTTATTTTGAATGGAGTAATAGAACAAGATATAGGATAAAGCATATGTGTATCAAAATTGAACCAATGATAATTACATCCAATCTAGTTTTCAGTCTCAGGCAGTTTGATGTTATTTAATCTGAATAGTATAGGCTGTTGCTTGAATATGTCACCCCATATGTATGTGTTGGAACTTACTGCCTAAAATCATATATTCTGGGGAGGAGGGGCAGACAATATTACAAATCATATATTATCTTTTTGAAAAATTTACTTTATTACTGTGTATTTCTAGTACACAATGACTACACTCATCCTAGGCAGTTGATATGTGTAGAAAACATACCTTAATTTTTTTTTCAAATTTACAGGTTAATGGTATTTGGAAGTGACATCACCAAATGGTAACTAAGATTAGATGATGTCATGAGCATTAAATTCCTTGGATGGCACCAACGGTTTTCTAAGAAGAGGAAGAGATTTAAATTGGGAATTGTAATACCCCCTGCCATGTCGTGGTTGCTTAGAATTGCTTTTGCTATTCTAGGTTTCTTGTGGTTCCAGATGAATTTTTGTATTATTTTCTCTAGCTCTGTGAAGTATACCGTTGGAATTTCAATTGGAATTGCATTGAATCTATATAGTAGCTGTGGGAGTATAGCCATTTTGACGAT
>PVIC010019014.1:0-31054 GCA_004025085.1 Thryonomys swinderianus
CCCGGCACTGTGGTATGTGGGATTGATTGTCGGTGGGCGTGAGTCTCCACGCCCAGCATTGTATGTGGTTATCAGGGATCGAACTCAGGACCTTGAGTTTGCGAGGCAGGCGCCAGAACCACTGAGCTAATCCTCTGGCCCCTATCTTCATTCTTATTACCTTGGCTTTGAACTAACTTCTTTATTTTCTTTCCCTGTTTGTCAATTCCACTTTTGCTATTTTTCTCTAGTAGCAATTTATCATTATGCTGCACATAAACTCCTTGTAAAAATATAAATGATATCAATGAGAAAGAGACAATTATATAGGATAAATGTCAACCTAAAATAAAATATATTCAGATATTGGCTCAAGTTAGGGGCAGGAAAGATTATTTAATAGAGTTGTTCGATCTATGGTAACTTAGAAAAATGAACAGCTGTTCGCCATCGTCAGTGAAGCTAGGAATAGTTTAGGCTTCAGATGAAAGTCATGCAGAAATGATTTCCGTGTGCACAGTTCTAATGGGATTTCTAGTCACAAGACTATGCCATGCACAGAATCTTATGTCTTATTGAATGAAGAAAAGCATGAGAAAATTCAAGGACCTTTCAATTTAAGAGATAGGAGTGAAAATCAGCTGATATTTTAAGAGCTCTTCTAATCTCACCCCACAGTCTCCGGACTTCCTTGAGCTTCGGGTGTCTGTCTCTGAGCTTCTCTTTGACTCTGTAAATGTGACACGGAACAAAGGTTACACTTCTGTTCTGGCCACAATTCGGCAGAGGACAGCTGGGAGCTATGAGAGTTTAGTTCTTAACGTTTAGAATTTTCTGAAATTTCAAAAGATATAATCCAACTCCAGCTGCCTTCTGTGAAGAACTGGAGATGGAAGAGACTTCTGTTTCAAAGATCTTTTCTATATTTCCTTTCATATATCAATGAGATACGTTAAGGTGGGCTTCTTAAATACTAAACTTGAGGCAATTTCCTTTGTGTCCCGATTCTGAGGACACCTGTGACTGTTTGTAATGGAAATGAACATATCACGACAGTTTAATGGGTGGCCTGGTACAGTGTGTGGAAGTTGTAGATGGAAGAAATCGTATGACAGAAGACACATATGTAATGAAATCAACAAAATAATCCAAAATTACTTTAGATGTAAAAAGAAAGAAGCAAACCACAAAAAAAGGTTAAGCTTAACAAAATAGTGCAGGATTTTCAAATAAAGTTTAGCAATAGATATTTTTTTCACAAATAAAATATTTTTGAAATGGTTTGATGTGGACATTAGACAAACCTTGAGGTGTAGTAGGATGAATGATACAGAATCTGAAGCTCTTTCTGAACTTGGGTGGATGCTGAAGTAGTTTCAAGAATCCAATCAATGCTGTTCACACATTCAGGCTTAAAGTCTCCGCTCTCCACAGTATAGTCAAGTTTTGAGGACACAAAGGGCCTTAATCACATTTATGATTAAATGTTTGTATATGGCAGTAGAAAGTTGTTCAGATTATTCAGTCCATGTAAGAGTAAACCATTAGTGGGGCTGGGGATTTAGCTCAGTGTTTCTGGCACCTGCCTGGGCGGAGTGGGGTCCCTGGTTTGATCCCTAAAGCCATGTGTGGCAATACCGGGCGTAGTGACTCACACCCACCGACAATAAGTACTGCATAACAAAATGCCAGGCGTGGTGGCTCAGGCCTAGAATGCCAGCACCTGGGGAGCAGAGGCAGGAAGATTGCTGAGTTTGAGGCTTTCCTGGGCTAAATAGTGAGCTCAGGGCCAGGCTGAACTACAAAGCGAGACCCTGTCTAAAAATAAATAGATAATAGATAGATGATAGATAGATAGATAGATAGATAGATAGATAGATAGATAGATAGATAGATAGATAGATAGATAGATAGATGATAGATAGATACATAGATACATAGATAGATAATTAAAAAATAAGCTATCAGTGCACCTTTAAACCAGCTGCCATTGTGTATATAGGGGCAGGTGGGGTGTAGGGTGGGTAGGGGAGGGAGAAAAATGAGAATTAAGTTGTGTCATATACTGGTACAAATTCTCAACGTGGAGTGTAATTGTGATGTGTATATACAATGGACCAATAAAATGTACCAATTAAAAAATACAGCTGCCATCACAACACCACATGATGGAAGACCAAGGAAAATGAAAACAGCCGGAATATAGTCCCTTCTTGGGAGGGAGAGGAACAAAGCAGAGAAGGAAGTATTTCTTCAGGACTGTATGCACCAACGCAAGGTCCCTTGAAACAGAGTAGTTAATAATACCTGGTTATTTCTGTTTAAAACAGTGGAAAAGATGTCAGGTTTTATTTTAATTTTCAGTATTCTTTAGTTTCAAAAATACCTATTTCTGTCATCTCTAGAGATTTACTGTGTTATCTATGCCTTAAGGGTCTACTTTTGTTATTCAGTCCTTTTAACTGAAAGTTTTCTTTTTTTCTTCTACACCTCTGACTCTCCTTCAAGATTAAACATTCCATGAAGGACGGGACAGAGACAATCATTAACTGATATTTAAATGCATATGCCCACCTATATTGAAAGATATTAAAATATAAAGAGCTCCAGTGGTGCAATTGGTTAGTGTGTGGTACTTATATAAAATATGAATGTATTGTAAGACTCTAATATTAGAGGTATAAATATGAGTTGAAATAATGTTCACCTGACCCTACCAAGTGGATATTTAAGAGCCTTTTGCTTTTGAATCATACTTACAAGATTTTAGTGTTCTTACCCTGTCTTGTTTTATTTTTTTTTCTTTTTCACATTCATGTATTATAGGGATACTTCACTAGATAATATAAGTTTATCATCACTGAAGTACTAGGTCAAATAAAAACTGGAACAACTTTTAAAATTCTTTTCATATTTCTTCTTTATCAGGAAAAATATGAAATGGCAATTTTAAAAAAATTACGAATAAAAGGGGGAAGAGCCAACTTCAGTGGCTTTACTACAGATCTCTTCTCTCCCTTATGAAGCCACGTAAACTAAGAAGAAGGTGGATCTTCCTTCGTCTCTCAACTGAAGAAGATAAAGAACATAAGGAGACTTTAGGTCCTATGTTCTCCTCAAGGGGACAATATGAAGTAAAAGATCTCCTTATCACTCTTGAGATTCTGATAGTTTCAAATGCTAGAATAGCATGGCTTAGCCCAGCAAAAGCTAACAAAAGTAACTTACCTAGAAAGAGAAAGCATTTATTGAACAATGTGGCTCTAATTTTGCGGTCCTGCTCCAACAGCTAAGGACTTATCAGAGGCCAAAGGAAATGAGGAGGCAAATCGCTTATTGAAACTGTTACCTGCAAATACTTAAAACTAAATAAGTAAATGACTGAATAAAGCCACTTCTGGAACTTCACTAGAACCTGTGCTTTTCTCAAAACACATTTAGCTCCATGCACACAATGGCTCCAAAAGGAATGGAAAAGAAGAGCGCTCAGATTATTTCCCAGGTAGACAGATTTAAAAGAGAGAGAACCCAGCATTCTGGGATGTGCACAACTAAGTGGTATACGAATCTATCATATCCATCTTATAAAAAGGAAAGAAAGATTTTGAGTGACAAAGTCTATTTGCAACTGAGACGCCAATTGAGACAAAATCAAATGTGTAGTCTTAATATCCTCCTAGAAACCAGTTCATTAAATAACCAAAGCCAAGTGATTCCTTCAAATTGGACAAAAGGGTTAACAGAAAAAAAAAAAAGACTAAGGATTTATCCTTTACATGAAAGCTTGATAAAGCACTGAACCTATAATTGAATTTCGTGACAGATCTGCATATAGAAAAGTATTATGAATGTAACTATGGGCATATTAAGCTGACATAATGCAATCAATTTCTTACAGTTCCATTGCAGTTTGAGAGACTTGTACCGCACAGTGAAATAAAATGAACTACAGGGGACTACGGTGATTTGAAGTTTAAAATTATTTTTGGTTCTTCAGTAGTCTATAGGCAGAAGAGAGGCTAGAAAAGCTATCCTAAGTCCTTTCCATAGAGAATGGGGTTTATATTTCCCAGTTTCCTTGACACAATTTCTTAAAAGGGATAAAGATAAAATAGTAATCTCTTCAAAGACATAGTTACCCAACCCCCTCTCTTTCTGTTTCGTATCTCTCTTATACAAACAAGAATACTCACATACATATATACACATTTTTTAAAAATAAAGCAGGTTTCTAAATTATGCCATACAATTGTGAAATTCGGATGCACAGCTAAATTAGGGAAAAGACTGACTGCATAATGAGTTTGACAGAGAAGAGTAAAGAAAGCGTGTGGTGATCTCTATCTAACCTGCAAAAACCTGGCTATTTCTTTATCAATAAGTCAATTTTTCCTTTTTTGTCAGAGTGCCTGATAAGATACTTGTATGACTTTTGTTTGTGCAAAAGTAATATTTGGATGGCATTGTAAAACAGAATTATTGTTTGTCAGGTCCTGAGTTCAAGACTGTTCCGGATCAGGAAGCCATGCAGCGTGCCCCAGGAAGCAGGATGCACACAGGGCAGAGCGTCTGAGAGAGCCTGGCGGAGCTCAGAGACTGAAGCTTCATCATGTCTCAGCAGGATGCATGTTTAATTTGGAAATTCCTAACTCCTCAGATCTTTAAAATTGTACCTATTTAAAATTTATTTTTCTGGCTTTTGATTCTCAACTTTTTTTTTTTTAAAAAAAACAAGGAAGACTAGAGTTCTCATTGTTGCATAAATACTTAAAAATATGAAACTTTTGTCCATCTATGTTATGAACCTGGGTAGCTAAATCATTACTTAACCTTTAAAATATTTGATTATTATTTCTTTGTTCATTTTTGTTGACACCATAGGGAGCTTTCATTCCTGTCCTGTCTCAGGAGTTTCTCAGTGCATGACAGGATGTGTTTAATGTACAGAACACTTTTCTGCTGAACGTGTTCTGCCCCCCCCCCCCAGCTGACATGGAACAGCCCACTCCTCTACAATGAAAAGACTAAGAGGAGGAGATGAAGTTAAAGCCATATTAATCTTCAAGTCCTTGCTACGCTAAGCTCATTTGAGAATTTTTCTCCACCTACTTATTGAGCGGTTGTTTATTGGTATGGGCCTCCTTTGAGGAGAAGAGAAATGATTGTAATTGAAAGTGTTTATCTTGGAAGGTTCTGGGACTTTGGGACAAAGGAGGTCCCAGCATTGAGCCAGTGGAAATGGAATTTAGTGATTGGAAAACAGCATAATGGGAAATGAGATAGAATGAAGGAGACAAAGCTAACACAAGGAGAGAGAACAAACTTTGAACAATTGCTAGCGAAAAACTAGGAAGACTGTTACATCCATGTACTTACACAGTATTATTGTAATTTCTAAAATTACAAAAGGTGAGCAGATCATTTAGAAATTACTCCGAGACTCCGTGATAAATAGCAGAACCAAATTCTAAAAGGCAAAAAGTTGAATTTTATCTTAAAATCAGTTTCAAAAGTGCATCAAACTCCTCTTTTCTAAGGCAGAGTATATGATATACTTTAAGGATGGGAAATATTGATTGATAACTTGTTATATACACATAGGAAATCATAGTGAAAGATGTAATGACTTACTTAGTAAAGTGAGCATGAGAAAATTAAAAAGGAAAGCAGAAAAATTAAAGAAAATGAGAATCAATTTAAAACAACTTTTGAAATCTTTCTGCTATTTAGTCTGGAGTTAACATACCTTTAAAAACCTGGTGAATAAAGGGATCTAAATTGAATGTGAAGAGAAAGTAATTTCCATTAACAAAACATTCTGTGGTAAAAATGTTAAAAGTTTTGAAAGTGAGGGAAAATAACAGCAGCACCTAAAATGAGTACAGACAAGATTATAGGTGCAAGAAGGATAAGAGAGTAAGAATAAAGAAACCGATCAGGAGAAAATTTTCTAAATCTAAATGAGAGAATAAGACTAGTGTGAGGAGTATGAGTAATGAAACTGGAATGTGTGAAAAATGACTGGATTTACAAAGGATCAGGAGGTTTGGGAGGCAGACTTGCTGAGGAAGCTCTTTCTGTGAAGGAAAATAGAGCATTCAGGATTTATTTTAATGTTCAAATCATGGAGGTTACTCCATATCTATACCCTAGAACGATCGGTTTAAGTGCAAATTTAGAGAGTGATGAGGGATCTTCAATATTAAACTTAAAGTAAACATTAAAATTTAAAGGATGCATGGTCATAAAACTATTTGAAACGTGAGTCAAGGTCAAGAGAAGATTGAAAATTAGCATATAAGCCTGGGATTTGGACACATCCATAGTATTTAGAACAAAGAATGGGAAAAAATTACCCAGGAGTAATTTCTTACCTAATTATCTAAATATTTACCATACAACCTCAAATTTTATGAAAATAGCTAAAGAAAAATGAAGGTTCCAAGAACAATATGCATCAGTTCCTTTCAATTTATTCACTCCAGTTTTCTAAAATAAAATCGTAAGAAAGTCTAACAGTTATTGAAATTTTAAATATTCTTGTGCTTTGCTTCTTGGGAGAAATTACCTCTGTATTAGATCAATCTATGAATTTTGACATTATTCAATTTATGTAAATATCACCATTCCATAGGAATTTTAATGAATAAACTGTAGAAAAAGGTAATTAGACGTGTCTTTAAACATATTGCTCTGCTTTGATTAATTTCTATACATACTCTCTTAAAATGTGAGAAAATATACTGTAATAATAAAAAACTGATATCGAATTTAATGAAATCATTATGTTTATGTAGCTAAAAGCAGCTCAGTTTTGAACACATGTAGGCAAGTCTATTGCTAAGTAGCATAAGTCCTAGTTTAAAGACTGTTCACTTAACAATCCCACAAACGTATGATTCTGCAACCCCTCTTCCATTTTCTCATAGCTCTCCCAAATGTATGACTACTTTATGGACTATTTTCATGTAGAAAATTACCATCTGCAGAGTTCTTCAAAGACTAAGAAGAATTTGTCACAATAATGCTTATCCATTAGTTTTATGCTCATAAATTTTATAAAAGTTGCTATGTTTATGAGAAATGTCTCCCAATGGTCCATGTATGTGAAGTTTGATACTCAGTGTGGTTCTCTTGGGAGAGGGTGGGTGGCGAAAGAGGACGAGTTTGATGAGTTGATGAGTGGTCTTGAAAGAAATCGTGGGGTATAGTTTCTTCTTTTCCCTCCACTTTGCTTCTTTTTTACAATTGAGTTTATTGGTACACTACGGTACTGATATGGTAGGTCTCTGTGATGATCACATTCGTTGATAATTTGTACCAACTGGCTTCACCGTGCTCTCTCTGCCTTTTCTACTCAGCACACCTGCTACAGGCTCGAACCAATGGGTTCCTGTGATCTTGAACTAGAAACTCAACAACTAAGTGGCAAAATAAACTGTATTTAGTATCTCAATTACTTTGTTGTAGTGATAGAAATCTACAACATATTAATTAAAAACATCAGTGTATATAAGGTTCTGCAATTCTACTGCAGAGGATATTGCCCAAAGAATGGAAAGCTGGGTCTCCATAGATGTTTGTGCACCACTGTTAATAGCAGCATTAATCACAGCAGCCAAAAGGCAGAGGCAAACCAAATACCTATAAAGTGTAAAAATCAAAACTATAAATATATAATTATTATTTAGCTTAAACATAAATGGCCCTTTGTTTCATATTAAAACATGAATGGTCTTTGTAGCTATTTTATTAGCTGAAATAAATCAGGCACAAAAAGATGTTTATCATATGAGTCCACTTCTGCGAGTTGCTTAAGGTAGAAAATCTGTAGCTATAGAGAGAAAGAAGAGTAACTGTTAGAGACTTGGTAGCAGAAAGCAAAGGGAGACTGTTTAACAGCAAACATAAGTAGTGTGGGAAGATGGAAATGCCCTGGAGATGGCTGATAACGATGACTATGCAGCAACATGAATTCCTTGACTGGTCACTGACCTGGCCAGTTTAAAACTGGTTACAATGATACATTTTATGTCACATATAGTTCACTACCAGAAATATAATAGCACAAAGTGATATGGAACAATTTATTTCCTTTGTATTGCTTGGTTGAAATGAATCTTACTGTCAGTAAAGAGCCTTTTCTAAAAATAAACTTAGCTCACTTTAGTTCTAAAATGATCCTAAATTAAAATTGAATATTATCAAAAATAGATAACCTCAGTGTATCATGGTGATATAAACAATAGAGTAAGTAACATAAAATTGTCAGATTTCTTAACAAGTAAAATGTATTCTTTACTATTTAGATTCTTCTCTCTGGCTATATTTTTAGTTAGTTCATCCTCTTACTAAATCCTTTTGTTTCTATTTCTACATCTTCCATACATACTGTTTTCACAATAAATAAACTATTCTTTTTATCTTACCTACATACATTTATTTATTTATTTATTTATTCACTTATTTATTTATTTATTTTGAGACAGGGTCTCCCTTTGTAGTTCAGGCTGGCCCTCAGCTCACTATGTAGCCCAGGCAAGTCTCAAACTCAGCAATCCTCCTGCCTCTGCCTCCTGAGTGCTGGAATTACAGGTGTGAGCCACCACACCCTTCAATTTTTTTTTTAATTGCAGATATTCATGAAGCCATTGTTATTGTCTCATTGATCTGCACCCTGTTCTGAATCCCCGCAGGGTCTGACATGTCTGGCCTCACAGGTGTGTCATGATTAAATGTGTCGACAACATCTGATACTGGTCTAGATGTAGAAAACCTGCATAATGAGTACTCGCCTCAGTAAATGAAGTAGCCCCATAATATGTGCTCCTGCTTCTTTGCTCTTGTTTTTTGCTGTTTTCTCAACATAATTCACTTTACTCCAGCTATTCAAACTGAGTTTTGTATGTGATAAACAAGGATAAAAGAGAGGGGGACGCAAAATCCTACAGAAAAGTGATGCAAATTCACTGCACATGTAAAGTTCGTGGCATCTTGCTGAAACTATATGAAGCATTTAAATGTAATCACGCACCACAGAAACAAATGAACATCTAAAACTGGAGTCACAGAAACATATTTTCCAAAACATAAAAAGTAATAATCCCATCTCACTCCATTCTCTCTGAATAAACCATCCAAAGGCTTTTTGTTGTTCTTGTTCAGTTCTGAGCTTCACTTTGAAGAGATATTGACAAAGTTCCTGAACCACATGGAGCGAGCTACATTTGTTTCGGACCAGTTGAGTGGGACACGCAGGAGCACAGTGCTGGCAGAGCGGAGATCTCTGAAGTCCGGAAGGGGGCATGACCCAGGCGCCCTCCAGAACCGAGGCCGGCGGGGGGGACATAGAGGACGCGCTTTCCTTTCCACTCTGGAAAGCTGAAGATGGCTTTGATTGCTCTGACAAAGCAAGATCGCCCCCAGTGGTCTTTAAAAATTCCTACTGGGATTCGTAAGGTTTAGAGGCCGGTGAACTTTCATGAGCACTTTTGATCGTGTCCACGACCGTCCCGCCACTCTCACCCAACTGCCTGCTAAGGCAAGAGGTTTTTCCATCCAGAGTCCCGGCTGTCTCCAGCACAGCGCTCGACTTGCTACCGGCAATGCAGCCGTCACCTCCTCGCCTACAACCACTCAGAACTCAGGGGCGCAAAATTCGATCTTGACATTTTCCAGAGCTGTCGCAATGGCATTTCACCGATGTTTTCCAGGAAAGTAACAGTCTGACCAAAAGGTTGGCAGAAGAGAGAGCATCGATTTAATTTGCATAACTTGAGATCTATGATTTAAGAGATGTTAAGATCATGACTAAAATAAAAGGAGGTAGAGTGTCTGGAAGATAAAATAGAAGAGAAATAATCAATTAGATTATGGATATTAACTCATGACAGTGAGTAAATGGTACGGAACAGCAGTATTTTTTTATTTTTAATTTTTAACAGCTTCATTGTACTAAAATGTGTGTGCTCTAACATGTACGAGCTTAAGTATATGAATCCATAGATTCCAGCATATTGACACAATTGTACAACTGGGACCACAGCTGAATGTAGTTTTTCTTCATTACCCCCCCCCCAAAAAAAAGAAAAAAACACTCTTGACTTACTTGTCTAAACTTTTATAAATTTTCTGTGTTTGAGACACAGCTGCTGTTTCCTTACTTTATTCCCACTGTCCAGGGCATATTGGTTTCTTATCGGAAGAAGCCACGCCCCCCACGGGGCCAACCACGTGAGCAGCACCTGACACCCTCTGAGCGGTAGTCTAAGAGGAAGCAAAGGTAAAAGAGTGGCTTTCATGTCACAGTTTACAAACTTTTGTTTGCAGTCTTAGGTGAACTTTAAAAATGTATACCCAGTTGCAAAAGTTTTATTATCTGAAATTAGATTATGTTCTTGATTTACCAAAAAAAAATAGTGTGTTTTAATTTTGCTGTCATGTTTTAGTTACTTTGCCAAAAATACCTGACATCCAGCCTAGTTTCAATACAAATGACAAGATGTCATTTTGTCCTACCTATTCTGTTTCAATGGTGCCTCAACTTTACCTCAATTGAAGTGGTAAATCTTTATTACTATGAAGCAATCCAGGTAAATGTATTCATTTTTAATTAGCACTCATCAGAAATGTTATCTCTTATCGGAGATCTTTCCATTTTATATTGTTATTTGTTCATCTTGTGCTTTTAAAAATAATTTTGTAATGATTTTTAAAGTCAAAATGTATATCACTTTTCTTTGTTTAAAATACACTTGCAAATTGTAAAATTTTCCTTTTCAAATAATCTGCTGGACAACACAGCAACTTTCCAGAGCTTCACTTTCAATTTCCAGCACTTGGCAGGAATTCTGCCAAGTATTTTCTTTTGATAATAGAAAAAGAATCTTAGGGAGTGAAACAAAATGCACACTTCCTTGCACACACCACTTTCAGCATCTTCACGACCTGTGCACCTGACTGCCTGACTGGGGGCAGCATCCGCCTGCTGGAGGCAGGGGGTCAGCGTTCCCAGTGCCCACTGAGCAGCCCTGCTCTTCCCTCTGTGCTCGGAGAGGACAGACAGCAGCTAGGAAGGGAGCACAGTGCTGACACCCACAGTATAAAGTATCCAAATGCTTCAAAAGAGTATTTACTCTTCAGAGAGCTGGTTGATAAATGCTGGCCCCAGTGACACTGGGTCAGTCATTTTTCTTACATTCTCTTAAATTACCTTTGTGATTGGAGGATTTTTGGGACAGAACTTGCGAGGTCTAGTTATCACTGGATCTCTGTACACATCCTCCCTTGCTTTAGGCAAAGGCAGTGGTGGCATCATGAGCTGAATCATTTTAAAATAGGAAAGATTATTTCTTCTGAAAGGTCTGGGTAGTGAAACTAGACTCCGCAAGAAGATCCCTCTTTAAATTGAAGTGCCAAGTGATAGCTGTACATATGTAGATATTTATCATTTTGCACATATTAATATATATATATATATAAATATAAAGAATATGTGAAAAGTATAAGTATATAGCAGTTTCCTTTCTTATTTTACTGCTTTATGTGAACCTTACTTGGTGTTACTGGGGATTGAGCATTTCTGTAACACCGGGAATATTAATGGCTTCTGCACAGAGTTGTTCATACATATATTGCTATTTCTGATGCAGTTTGTACATGTGAGTCTGTGTGTGTTTTGGTCCGTGTTTTTATTGACAGAGTCATAAAAACAGAAAAAAAAGGTCATTCCTTCGCGGTTATATTGAACTGAAAGACAAATAAATACGTTCTTTTATCTTATTTAAAATTAGAAGAATTTAAAGTCTTTCCCTTCAAATAGTACAGAATCTAGTAAAACTACTGTACCTCAAAATATATTAATCATCCTATTAAAAAACAAAAGGATTGGGCCGGAGGGTTGGCTCAGTGGTTCCGGCACCTGCCTCACAAGCGCAAGGTCCTGAGTTCGATCCCTGGAAACCACATACAATGCTGGGCGTGGAGACTCACAGCCACCAGCAATCAATACCACATACCACAGTGCCGGGCGTGGTGGTCATGCCTGTAATCCCAGCACTCGGGAGGCAGAGGCGGGACAATTGCTGAGTTTGAGGCTTGCCTGGGCTACATAGTGAGCTCAGAGCTAGCCTGAATTACAAAGCAAGACCCTGTCTCAAAAAAAAAAAAAAAAAAGGATAAAGGTAGAAACAAAGAAAAAACAACAAAAGTGAAAGGGCAGAAAGAGTGTTGCCAAATCTGTAGATATTAATTCACTGAAATATGTGATGAGATGACATCTGTCTTCACTCCAACGTGTAAAACACATAAATGAACTAGATAAAACAAACAAAATGGATGAAGTGAAATATAAAATGAAGCTAGCATATTGCTGTGCTTCATGTTATAAACTTAAAAACTTAAAATTACCATAAAACTAAAATAACAAATGTCTAATGAATACATATGAAGCTGCTGAATTTGGAAAAATTAGGAAAATCAGTTTTAGTTATACCAAAATAACACCCTGTAATTATTTTAAGTGATTTTATTAGTACATTTTAGACATACATTATGCTCAATGCCCTATGATTATAAATGGATACTTTCAAATTTATTGCAGATAAGCTATTTCATAGGATAAACCTGTCTGATTCTGATTATCTTTTTATTTTTTTTCAAAATTACTTTATCTAGATGTCTTTGTGGTACTTACTTCTACTTTAAATTATCACCAGAATCATTCCTGAAGCAATTGTTTTGGTTTGGTTTTGCTCTTGACTTCTAGACACATTTCCTACTTCTATGCCTGCATATAATAATACTGCGTGCCCTGAGGGTTATTTTGAGCTGACCACTTTTGAGTCTGGGGCTAGACAGAAAGAAGTCTTCCCAGAGTTCCTCATAGTAAAACTGGAAACTCCCACGAAATATAATATTCCACACATTTCCTCTTTATGGCCATGGGAATGACAGAATGTCATCCCTGAGATGGACCCGCACAGCCAGACAGACTTTAATACGCTGCTAGCGAATGCTTCGGAGATGGGTTAAGCGAGTCCTCTGGCGCCCTTGTGCTGGACGCGCTGTCCGAGGCCTCCAGACCTTCAGGACCCGGAGCCCAGGGGGAGGGGTGGGCGGGGCCGGGCCCCGCCCCGCCCACCACGCTCTCGGCCTTCCTCTGTGTCTGAGCGCTCCCTGTCCTTGTCATTCCCTTCAATCATTCCCTTGCTGGGAGGGGACCCAGCCGTGGCTCAGGCTCCATGAGCTCACGAATCTTGACTGGCAGACTCAAAACCAAGGAGCTAAATAAATCTTTTTTTCTTTGTAAAGTATATCACTTCTGCTATTTTTTTTTTAATAACAAAAGCACCTGTCGATGTTGTGCAAGTTCAAATTCTAGCAACCCCTGTGGGTTATTGATCATAGAGGCATCTCCTGCTCCGAAGTCAGTAAACTGTTGTGTTGTGGTTCATGTGTGTGTTAGTCTAGTTTGTATGGCCCAGTCTAGTGAACAAAGGATGCTAGGGCACAAATCTGTGCAACGTGCCATGCAGTAAAGTACGGACACTGGGAGATCAAGTCTAAGCTTAATTTTGTGTCATTTTAAGGCAGTTTGATAGAGTCCATCTGCAGTGCATAAGTGTTATTGTAGTACACGGTCCCTACTTTCCTAAACCATACATTTCCGGTGTCCTGCATAGACGTCAGGTGTGTTGATAAACTCTCAGTTATTGTCAAATTCTAAATTTCCCAGCAGTGTTCAACAAGGATGATATACTCAGCACTCTTAGTCTTTAAACAATCCCTGCTTCCTAAGACCTTCAAAACCTTAAACCAAAGAACAACAGATTGAAGTTTCTCAGCCCACAAGATTGTTTCTACTTCAGTCTGCTGTCCAGTACCTCGGTTCACAGCTTCTGGCCAGCATTGTACTCACATGTGCTGATCTGCTTTACCACCGCGGCAAACTACTGTGTGGCTTCCAACTCCCGATCTTGAAGCTGTGATTCTCTTTCTAGGCAGGAAAACAGGGCGCTGTGTGGCTGATTTCACAAGCTTGCTTTCTTTCTTTCTTTCTTTCTTTCTTTCTTTCTTTCTTTCTTTCTTTCTTTCTTTCTTTCTTTCTTTCTTTCTTTCTTTCTTTCTTTCTTTCTTTCTTTCTTTCTTTCTCTTTCTTTCTTTCTTTCTTTCTTTCTTTCTTTCTTTCTTTCTTTCTTTCTTTTTTTCTTTTATTGAATTCTTTATTGGTGCATTTTATATACAGCTCACAGTCACACTTAGCACTGGGGAATTTGCACCAGTATGTGACACAAGTTAATTTTCATTTTTACCCATATCTCTACCCACCCACAACCACCCACCCCTTATATACATGCTATTTCATTTTCTTTCCAAATCATATTTTTTTTTCCCTTCATTACTTCCCTTCACCATATTCCTTTTGAATATTTCCTATTGTACAAAATCTATCATACATTCTAGAACTCATTTACATCTACATGTTCTCATACCAGAGAAAAGATATGGCATTTACATATCTGGGATCTATTTATTTCACTTATTAGTGTGTCCTCAAGGTGCACCCATTTGTGCATAAAAAAAAAGAAACTTGCCATTCTTTATGGCAGAGTAATACTCCGTTTTAATTTTTAAGAACCCACACATCTTTTTTATCCATTTTCCAGTTGATTAGCATCTGGGTTGTTTCCAAGATTGGGCTATCACAAACTGAGCTGCTATGAACATGGGTGTACATATGTCTTTACTATATGGATCTTTTAATTCCTTTGGGTGTATCTCTACCAGGGGAATAGCAGAGGCAAATGGGACCTCTAATCCTAGTTTTCTGAGGAGTCTCCACAATGGTTGTACAAGTCTACAATCTCACCAACAGTGGAAAAGGGTTCCTTTCTCCCCGCAGCCTCACTGGCATTTATTGCTGGTTGATTTCACAATAGCAACCATTCTTTGCGGTGTGAGATGAATTCTCAATGTTATTTTCAACTGCGTCTCTCAAATGACCAGTGATGTTGAGCATTTATACATAAGCTTCTTGGCTGCCTGTACTTCTGCCTCTTTGAGGGTCCCAGTCCTATAGTGCTTTGGTTCAGTGATGGAAACAACAACAACAAAATATGTGGCTTGCATGTCTGCTATAGTTACAGCTTCTGCTGAAAGGCAGGCCAATTTCCTTGTAGAATTTGCCATTTACTCACTTCCAGAAGTATTTTATACAAATGAAAAACAGATATATTTTTCTAGTGTATCTGAAGCTCAATTTTAAACATGTGGAGAGAGTGGTAAACAATAGAAGCATGCTCACTATCCTAATAGAATTTGGCAAATAGTAAACTCCATACAACTGCATACATATATTCATACAAATTTAGCTGTACTGAATCACTTTGCCATTCACTTCAGAATGGTGGCAATGATTCATATGATTATATTTTTATACTTGAAGGAAATGACTGATGACAAATGTTTACTGGCAAAGTGTACCATTCAAAAATGAACTTAAAAGAAATATGTTCCAAAGGAACTATTATATTTCAATTACTCAATTTTATAGACATATGCTCTCTAAGTGGATTTAAGTAGTACCTCATGATTTGATGAGAACATGTTTATAGAAGCAATTTATGAGATTACGTTGTTTTTCAGTGTATCGGCCACTTTGCCATGAATAATATGTAATAAATACTGAAAATCACATACAGAACCTATATAAAATATTAAATTTATTTAATTAAATCTGCTGCTTGCTTTTTAGGAATATAGCCTTCATGATATATGTGAAGGATCCTAATTTTTATTTCACTGAATACAGGTGTCTTAGGAAATTTTTAAGGAAAGAGAAAAAAATTCAGCATATACAGAAGAAATGAGTCATAAACATGATTTCTGTGTAAAGTGTTCCCACAGGAAATCATGTACCTTTTTAAAAATAATATGCACATTTCATCTAGGGAACAAGTTGAAATGAACTGGATGAGAATATCCAGGTTTAGGACTGAAGAGAATCATGACAATTAATATCAACATATCATGGTGTCTTTCAAGTGACTCCATAAAGAAATATCAGTAGAGTTGGAAATTAATTAAACATCATAGTGAATAATATTCCACATATCACTTTAGTAAGTGGAGCTGTGGGTTAAGTTGAGCAAGAAGCCAGGTATTTTCAGACGAGTAAAAAAATGTTTGGTGCTTTGTATATCTGGGGAAAATAATCTTGGTGAAACATGTATGTGTGTTTAAAATCCATGCTTAATTCTATTAATGACCTTAAACATCTTATACAAACACTAATCTTGATTCTCCATTTATTTTAATTGAGGGATCTTTAAGGTTAAAATGATTTAAAAGTACATTTTAGTCTTATTTCCGAGTCTTTGTTCCAAAATAAGACTGGGAATAAATGTCGATGTCTTTCAAAATTACCAAGAATAAATCTAATTAAACTTTTTAATCCTTGATCTTAGAAAATGTTGCCTATTTCCTTTTTAATTGATTTTACTGGTACATTATAAGCTTTATGAATTTTCAAAAGCTATTTAAGATCATGTTTTATTTACTCGGCCATAAAGAATGATAAATAGTGAAATAGAAAAGGGAAAAGGGAGTAGGTGTAAGTAAAAATCAGGGAGAAAAAGTTTGAAGGTAAGAAAAAGAAACAAGCTTATGTATCTAGGGGGCAGGGTTTGCAGGGAGGGCAGCGGAGAGGGAAAAATGAGAATGAGGTCGTGTCATGTACTGGTACAACTTCTCAATGTCAATCGTAATCACAGTGTGTATAAAATATGTACCAATACAATAACTTTTAAAAGGATGGTAAATTAGACATTTATAGCTGAGCAAATACACTTTGAGGTCATGCTCATTAGTGAAATAAACAGGACACACACCTGTAAATACCATAGCATTTCTCTAATGTGAGAAACTGAAGGTGTAAATGAGATCCAGAATGTTCCACAGGTATTGGGAAATAGGAAGGTACACATATTTTTGACCATATTTTTTCGTGGCATTCAGATGTCAGTGTTTTAAGCCTGAAGTATTTTTATGCTATTTTCTGGACAGTTTTTCCAAGGGAGTGTTCCACTTTATCTGGCCCGTTGCCTTTGTTACTCAGACTTGTCAATCCCAGTTTTGACCGACTGCTAATATAGTCTGACAGATACTCATTTAAAGTTGGGCTTGTTTTCAGTGACAGTAAAATATATGCCCTTTGTTTTTTTTTTTTTAAATTGGTACTTTCCTTGCTACATTATATATACACATCACAATTACACTCCACACTGAGAATTTGTAGCAGTATATGACACAATTTAATTCTTAATTCTCCCCTCCTCTGTCCACCCCTATATACACAAGCATTATTTCCTTTAAAAAAAAAAACATTTTTATCTTTCTTCATTATTTACACCTAAGCCCCATTACCCTTTGAATATATACTGTTTCACAATATCAATCATGCAATCTAGAACACATTTATAACTTCAGTTTCTCATAATTAACCTGGGAGTTAGGATCAGTTATTCACAATTAACAAGAAATCAACATCATTCTTTTTTTTCATAAAAATAATAATATATCACGAATACAGTGGGGTCACTTAAGGCTTCCTGGTGGGGTCCCCAAACTGGAGACAGCTTGAAAAGTCCTGCTGAAAAAAGCTCCTCCTTGTTCCCTTCTGTCTTTCAGTTTCTCTGCTAAAAATTCAATCACCATTGAAAAATAATTGAGTTAGCTGAGCTTCGATTAAATTCTTTATTGCAGAAGCAACATGCTCAGAAGCCTTTTTTTTTTTTTTCTTTCTTTCTTTCTTTTTGGTGAAGGAAGGCTCTGGATCCTTTTAAACTTTGCAAAGTTCAGGATAGAGCCATTTAATTCACTGTACATGAAGGCTATGCACAGTTTTTGGCAGAAAATTTCTCACAAAGAAATCAATTTACAGTTAGAGAAAGGAAAGCCACCCATTAAAGGACAAAACAATAAACACTGCCAAATCTACAAAATAAATTTTTTCTTTCCTCTCTTAAGTGTGAACATTTCCTCTAGGCCGTCTTCCTTGCAAAATCTAATCTCTGCATTAGTTTTTTGAATCTTAGTATTAAATGCCTAGAGTGTTGCTGTCAACCGAGAGATAATTAAGTAGACAGAGATGTAAGGTCTCTTCTAGGTACTACAACACGTTTTTAAAGCAATTGCTACCTAAATCTATTATGTAACAGCCCGAGTTCATTCAACTTTTTCGTGACCTTCAAGCCCAAGTCTTGCTATGTGTTCAAGCTCTCCTTGAATTCCCTGTGGAGCCCAGGCTGGCCTCAAATTTACAGCACTGATCCTCCGGCCTCAGCTCCTCAAGTGCTGGAATTACAGATGTGCACCACCAGTCCAGGTATCAGAGTTATTCTTGATATTCAATGGATGTATCTGTTTGGAAAGGATGGACAGGGAGAAATAACTTCAGCTTTAAATCCACAGTCATATCGTTATTTGTCAGAGGTACGGTAGTGGCCTCCTAATCTAAAAAGGCCTTTTGACAATGGTATTCTGACTCACCCTCTCATATCAATTTTTCTACCACTACCATTAGTCTTATGTATTATCTTCCCATCTGTTATTTTAGATATTATTACAAATTTAATTTCTATTCAGTGCTCGGCACCTCACTTGGGCTTGTGTCTCACACAGACTTTTCCCTCTTAGTTCAGTCCTCTCTTGTCTTTACCTGCATTTTCCTTCCCGCAGCCGTTGTTATTGGTGTGTGTATTTGTTTGAATAAAAGGTCTCCTGAGATGTCTGGATCTGATGCGCTGGAAGCTATTCATGAGTATGCTAAATGACATGAGGGACTGTGAAGTTATGACTATAATAAGGGCATTGAAATGAAATAATAGCCTGGATCATCCAGATTATCCTAATGCCTGAACATTGCTCCTTATAAGAGAAGATAAGAGAAGATAAGACACGAGAGAGAGACAGACAGACAGAGACAAACAGAGACACAGAGAGAGAGAGACAGAGACAGAGGGACAGAGAGAGAGACAGAGACAGAGATGCCAATGTGATGATGAAAGGAAAGAGACATGTGAAGATATGAAGCTACTCTTGGTGGAAGAACAGCCTTGAGCCATATGGCCAAAGCTTCCAGCACCAAAACCTACATAAAACAAGCAAAAGACTCTCCTTCGGGGACATTAGAGTCTTGGCAACATTTTGGTTTCACCCTCCTACAAGTCATCTCATATTTATACTTCTGAAGTCCAGAATTATAATAGAATAAATTTATACCATTTTAGGGCTCTAAATATGTTGCAACTTATTGTAAACATTGAGATGCTGAACACTGTATAGGAAACAATTGTAGTGCACAAGCCCACTATCACTACGCAGGGCTACTTTTATACATAAAACGAAGCAAAACTCCGAAACATTTCTCATAGACTTAATTTCCTTCATGAAACACCTCAATTTCTACAGCTTTTTAAATGACAACACCAGCAAAAGAACCTTTAAAGACTCTCTGATTTTGTTGTCTTCAATTCTCTTTTCCCCGCTCATAGCAAAGAGATTTTTATTCTCATTTTTCTCAGTAAAGTCAGCGCTGATTTACACACTGTTAATTGAATGGTTGATACTTCAGCTCTCATCTTACATGATCTATCTTCAGAGAATTTGATAGTTTTGATATGTTTCCTTTAATTGGTTTAGAGGTCAAAATAATCTCCCTGTTTTCTTTATAACGTCATTCATCAGTTGTTCTTGATATTTTTGATGTTCTATATTTTTCCATTGAAAATCTATTTGGAGTCAGTTAAGATGTAGTCTTAAATTCCATTCTTTATATATTCACTGTATCTTCTATTATATAAAGTCCACAAGACTTAAACGTCATTTTTATTATTATAACTCATGATTTCATGCCTCCACCTTATTCTCTTCTCTAAATTCCAGCTCCACACATAAAATTCCCTACTTCAATACTGAACAGGTATCTTATACATAACATATGCAAATCAGAATTCCTGACCAGCTTCTTCATACTTCAAGTGCATCCTCTCACAACTTTTTTCTTTTAAATCTCAGTAATAAGTCAACTAAATCTCTTGCTCAAGGAAAAACATTGAATTACTTTTCTGTCTTTCTCTCCTAACCTCCCTTCCATTTGCTATAACACAACTCAATTCTTCATCACCTTTTACAATGTGTTATTTTTCCTATAGTTGTCATCATTAGTCTTTCTACTGGCAATATTTTGTTCCTTCAGTTCATTCTTGGAATCTTGGGTGATCCTCTGCTTTCTCAGAGCAGAGTACAAAAAAGGCACCAAAAAATAACCTGCACCCTGGCTCTCATACCTTTTCTTCTGGGTAATCTTTCATTATCCTTTCACCTTCTTAACTCAACTCAACTACCTCCTTGATCTTTGTCAAAAACACAACCTGTTCTCTTACAGGTTAGATGTATTTAATGCTAGTTTCTCCTTCTTGTATAATATTCTCATCCATATATTCCTGACTCATCTCAAATCTTATCTTCTTAATAAGATTTACCTTAAGCATGTTATTTTATGTTTTCACATACTTTAAAAATATCTACCCATTTTTCATTAAGCTATTAACTGTGTTAAGGAATGCCTATATCCCAAAAACAACAACAAAAATATACTATAGAGAAAAATTACAGTTCATTTGACTGAAATCTATATCAAGGGTGACAATGCTGCAGTGATGCTGGGGAACCCAATCTGAAAAGCTCTTAATAACCACTTAAACAGATTCATATAAATTAGTTTACCCATTTATAATTTGCCCACAAGGCAACAAGAAAATGGAAATTTTCCAATTAACTAGGCAATAAAGAACACATTAAAAAGCTAAAAGTATCTAGCCGATAAGAGGGCCCTAGCAATAACCATGTCTATGTGACTCCTAAAGGACATCTGTTTACGACAAAAGAAATATAGTATCATTAAAAGCTAATAACTTTTTATGGTTGTGCTAATTTGGAATATGTATATTATATACCTATCCAGCATCATATATTCTTTTCATAGTGAGGCCTCAAACACTAAAAGATATGCATGATTCAAATGTGTATGTACTTTGATAAAGTCATTATAACCATCAAGAAAATAATTACAGTATTTAATTGCCCCCAGTCAGGCATTTACAGATTGATTCCAGTAGAACTTTACATGGGATACAATGAGCATTGCACAGTATGTCATTGATTAGCATTTGTATAATAGTACATAATAGCTCTGAAGAAACATACATAAGACTATCAAGTAAATAAAACATTTTGGAATCTAATTTATTACTATTTTGTTTTCAAATTTTTAAGTACCTGTAATAAGCATACTTCATTTTTCTCTCTATACTGAACACTATGAAACCATCTGAAGTTCACTCTTCTGTCTTAATTTCCATTACAAATCACTCCCGGACATAGTCATTGAAATTTTTCAACCATTTTTTTTTTTTTACTTCTAATTCTATTTAATACACTGCAGGTGTATGTCCGTACCTATTGTTCACTGAAACCTATCTTATCAAGTCTCTTTGCCAAAATCAATGGCTCAGAGTCAGGTTTCATCTAACTTAAAGTCTCAGTATTTGATACCTGTGCTCTTGTGGCTGCTTCTGGATTCATTTTCATACGTGATCCTTTGCGATTATGTTCGCTCTGGTTTCCCTGGTACCTAGTTTCAAATCCCATTTGCAAACATCTCCTTTCACTGATGTTAGTGTTATACAGAACTAGGGCTACCTGTAAACTTCTCTCCGTTGAAATATTAGATGTATCTCAAAAGTCCTTTAGATTTAAATATCGTCTATGTTCTTTCACCCAAATTTTGATGTCTAAGCTCCGCATGGGAGTTTATATCTTCTAATTTGAAATCTTCATGCCATTGTTTCCTAGAATGGTATAGGAATTAGAAACAATATATTCCATAATAATTAGCATTAAATGTGCTCCGGGAACTATACGAAAATCTTATTTGCCAGAACTGGTGTCAACAAAAGGGTTTCGGATTTCTTTTCTTGTATATAAAGTTTCTGTGAAGCAGAGATATCCATGGCCTCGAAACTCTGGGGTTGCTCATTTCTGATATGTGACTCAACCCCTCTGGGTCTCATAATATAATCTCCTTTCTCATCTCACTACTTGGCTGTTAATTACTTCACTTGAGAGGAGAAAAGGAAAAGAAATACTTTACTGAAGAAGATAAAATTAATAATTGTTTTATTCTCAACATTATGTGTATTTGTCTTTTATTTTTATCTATTTTCATTTTTCTTATTTTTGTTGCATAACACAATGTAAATTCTGTCTGATAACCCCAATTAATTTCAATTAGCTGCATTGTCTGAACAATTTTGTAACATACTGGAGAAGTGAGAATTGGTATCTACAATTCTGAGAGTCTGAACATGATTCCAAGCAAGATTTATATATTAAATGCCAATTAAAAATGCTAAAAATCACTATTTGTGGAGACCATATCATCATGCTTGTTAATTAGTTCAAACTGTGGCATATTTGATGTTCTTTTGGGATTTTTAAAAATTCTCAAGTGTATGCTAAAACTGAATAGATAGTAATAAGTAACATATAGTTTAATAATTAATATTTTTCCAGTTACTTAATTTCTGGATACATTTGTACTTAATGATATATCCTGAATAAATTTCCACATGTTTTGAATCAAGTCAGCATTTATCTTTGAAATAATTTATTAGGTTAAAACTGATTATCTCTTAAACTCAAAGCCAAAGTCATTTAATGACATTAGCTTTTTAAGTGTTTAGGAAGAAAACACCAATGTCACTTAAATATAATGGATTCAGATTAAATTTAATTACAATTCACTAAAGCAATCATGGGTAATTGCAAGAAAATTTTCAACACTTTTCTTAGAGAAACAAATGTTAAAATGTCTAAAATACCAGTAATTTTATTGTACTAATACACTATGATTAAAAGTATTACTTTATCTCTCCACGTTTTCATTTGTCAAAAATATCAATTCTATTTTGCATATTAGTATTGTATTGGCATCTGCATTAAGATATTTGTGCCTTTACCATGTTGGAAACTTTTATTGAGCCAGGTGAGGTAGTACAAGAATGTCATCCCAGCACTCAGGAGACTGAGGGCAGAGGACTGCTGTGAGTTTAAGAACACAGAAGGCTACGTACCGAGTTTAAGGCCACCGTGCACTACCCAGCCAGACCAAAAAGGGAACCAAATACCTCCCTCAATAACAACAACAAATTAACTAACAGGGTAACTTATGAAATCTTGGCTCAGAATATATGTAATTGTAATTCTGGTATTGCCTATATAACATCAGTTGAAAATTGTTATCATTATAAATACTTGATTGGTTTATTCAGTCTTTATGAATAATACCATAGTAGTACAAAATACTAAAATATACTTCATTTTTCATATCCTGAATTAGAACACATTATTTATGTGATATAGAAGTGCTAGGTTATTCACAGAACTAACCATGTAATTAAGTAAAGTAGAACAAGTTAGGTTAGGATAAGATAAGAAATAATATACAGTATTATATTACATAAAGGTAAATTCTGCTTTGTGCTATTTTTATTTCATGTACATGAGTGTGTTCTGCCTGTAATTGAAACATTGTCTTGAGAGTATTTCTGCATGCCTCACAACAACAACCTTCTGTAAGTACCGAAGTACAGGGAGCTTGAAATTTGCTTGAATTTATTTCCCATCCTTTGTCATGGAAACGCTTTACCAGATTCCAGCTGCTACCCCTGCTCACTTGATCCAACCAGAAAAATGTCATAGTTGTAATGGGCCAGTGTGAGACCTTTGGCAAAGAAAGACAATCCAGACCTCTTAATTAAGTTGTGACACAGGTTGGTATAATTAACATATCTCAGATGTAGGGGAATGTAACTATGTTGTTGGTTTTTCCAGCTAAAATCAAATTACTTCTTCTGGGGCTTTTAGATAGCTATAGAGAAAGTCATTTTTCCAAATTACCAGCCTATGTGGGGCACCAGAAGATGTGCTAGTCTGCTCTGAGAAAATAGCATGTCTTGTGCAGTAGCTGCAATTGGAATCACCACCTGATTAAACTACTGTAGTCCATGTCATTCTCCCAGATCGATCTGGCTTCTGCCTGGGATGAACAAGAGAGTTAAATAAGGAAATGGTGGGACATACTACATGGCCAACTTTCCAGTTCCTGTCAGGTCCGATAAGGTTTGCAATCTCTCTAGAGATGCAGCATTGTCGTTCATAGACATTTTCTTAAGAAGGGGAAACTCTAATGACTTCCCTTTCATCATTCTCACCACAGTGCTCCTCATGTTACAGATGAGGGACCCAGTGTGGAGTTCTCAGCAGTTATGCATCCTGCAGCTGGGGAAATCACCACAGGATGGACTCAGTGACATAATGACCTCCCGGGAATTGGATGCATAAAATTGCAGGCATCACTTGACTTCCATAGGTATCTACATCGACGGACTGCCATGATGTCATTTTGGATCCCTTGGAATCAGTGCTGCCACAGAACTAGTCAGCATTAGTCCCTTACATTGTCTTTTAAATTGAATTCTTCATTGGTACATTTTATATACTGTTGGGAACATGTTTTGGAAGAAATAATTGGAAGGTCAAAATTGATCAGGCCTTCCTGGTGCAGATGGACACTGGACTCAACTCACATTCACCTTTGCTAACAACAAAGACTCTGGTCATCCCACATGCTGTGACACTTTGAACTACTCCATTGCCAGTGTCTGCCCTGCCCAGCGGGATCTTCACCTGCATAATGTCTCTAGGACTATTGGAGGTGTCTGCCTGCCTTCAGGGTCCTTTACATTTTGTTACTCCAGAGGTGCTGAATAAAAGCTGTGGTGGGCTGGGGCCTGGAGTCTTTTGCTGCCAGAGTAGCATGGATCAGACCCAAACTTAGCCTCTCTGAACCTCATTTCTGCCTACTTATTATTATTTCATCAAGTGCCATCGACTCAAAGGAGACTAGAATCTAATGAAAGGTTCTAGTTACGTTCCCTTCCCCTGGTTCCCACAATACACAGCACACAATCACACTCAACTTTGGTGGATTTGTACCAGTATATGATAGAAGTTAATTCTCATTTTTACACATATTCCTACCCATCCATATCTCTGCTTCCCCCTATATACATGGGCTTTCTTTTTTTATTCAAATTACATACATTCTTTCCCCTCATTACTTTCCCCTACCACATTTCCTTTGAATATTTCCTATTTCACAAAATCTATCATACATTCTAGAACTCATTTATATCTATAGGTTCTCATACCAGAGAAAAGATATGGTATTTACATATCTATGACCTATTTATTTCACTTATTAGTGTGTCCTCAAGGTGTATCCATTTGCACATAAATGACTGAAACTTGTCGTACTTTATGGCAGAGTAATACTCCATTTTTGTAAAAAAAAAAAAAAAAAAGATTTTTTAATCCAGTCTCCAGTTGATGGGCATCTGGGTTCTTCCAAGGAATAAAGATAGGTAAGGAAGAAGTTAAACTGTCATTTTTTGCTGATGATATGATTCTCCACATAGAAGATCCTAAAAACTCAACCAAAAGACTGCTAGATTCAATCGTCAAATTTAGTCATGCAGCTGGATACAAGGTCAATGCTCAAAAAATCAACAGTCTTTGTCTACACAAACAATAGACTCACTGAAAGAGAACTTGGGGAGTCAATCCCTTTCACAATAGCACCCAGAAAATGAAATATTTAGGAATCAATCTAACAAAGGGGATGAAAGACCCCTACTCTGAAAACTACAGAACTCTGAAAAAGAAGATAGAAGAGGATATCAGAAAATGTGAACACACCCCTTGTTCTTGGGTAGGGAGAACCAACATCATCAAAATGGCTATACTCCCACAACTACTAAACAGACTTAATGCAATTCCAATTTAAATCCTATCACCATACTTCACAGAGCTAGAGTCAATAATCCAAAAATTCATCTGGAACCACAAGAGACCTAGAAAAGCAAAAGGACATGGCAACCAGGACATGGCAAGGGGTACTACAACCCCAACGTAAAACTGTACTATAAAGCCACTGGAATAGATTAGAAGATCCAGAAACAACTCCAGATACATCAAGCCTCCTTATCTTTGACAAAGAAGGCAAACATCCCCAATGGAGGAAAGACAGCCTCTTTCACAAATGGTGCTGGAAAAGCTGAGTTTTAACCTGCTGAACACTAGAGCTACAACTTTCTCTTTCATGGTGTACTAAAGTAAAATCACAATGGATTAGAAACTTAAACATTAAAACAGAAATACTAAACCTGCTGCAAAACAGGTTAACTCTTGGAGACATTGGCTTAGGCAGAGACTTCATGAACAAAACCTCTATAGCATGAAAACTAGCAGAAATAATCAACAAATGAGATCTCATCCTACTAAAAAGCTTCTGCACAGCAGAAGAAACCACTGGCACCGCTAAAAGACAACCAACAACATGGGAGAAAATCTTTACTAGGTGTGTCTCAGACAAAGGGCTGCTATCTAGAATATATAAAGAACTTAAAAAAACAGCCTCCCCAGGTTAAAGACCCAATTCAAGAAAGAGCATCTAAAATAACAGACACTTCTCAGAGGAAGAAGTAAAAGCAGCCAAGAAGCAAATGAAGAAATTTTCAATATATCTGGGATTCGAGAGATACAGATGAAAACAATACTGAGAGTTCATCTCACTCCACAAAGAATGGCTGCTATTGTGAAATCAATCAGTAATAAATGCTGGCAAGGCTGCGGGGAGAAAGGAACCCTTCTCCACTGTTGGTGGGATTGCATACTTGTGCAACCATTGTGGAGATCAGTGTGGAGATTCTTCAGAAAACTAGGATTATAGGTCCCATTTGACCCTGCTATTCCTGTGGTAGGAATATACTTTAAGGAATTAAGTGAGTCATATTGTGAAGATACATGTGCACCCATGTTCACAGCAGCTCAGTTTGTGATGAACAATCTTGGAAACAGTCCCTTACATTTTTATCTTTTTCTTTTCCCTTCTAGTGAAAGATCTTAAGTCTTTCTGGGGAAAAGTGGTGGGAAAGTGGGAGTATAAATAAATTCCTACAGTCCATCAGGTCTCCTTCCTTCAGACGACAAGCCTCCACTTCCTTCGAGGGTTTCCTGGTCTGTAATCTGCCTCAGCTCTGGTAACTATTTGAAGGGCTATGCTATTCTGGTGCTGTAACTTAGGTAGATTTTTGTCAATTTATTCTAAATATTTTTCTGCTTATTTTAATTCAGCAAAATCTAGCGGGCCTTCAATATACTTCGTTTTCAAGAATCCCTCAACTAATGAACCAAGAACTTAGCTCTATATGTTTCAGATCATATTGATCATTGCTTTTCTTCTGGTGTGCATTACTCCAAGTGTGACAAACTTGACTTTGACAGTTGAATAATTCCGATTGGTTCCTGACACAGTGACACACAATTAAACCTGATAACCATTAAATTTCACAGGTACATGTCTGTGGTTCATACTGTAAAAAAGAGGAGCAATGACAAAACTCATGGAGAATGTGGTGTTCCTGACTCCTTACCATCTCTTTCTTAAGGTACTAGTGAAGGGTATATTTCTGAATCCTTGCAGTAATTCCAATATTCTCTCCATCCTTCCTTTTTCCCAAGCCTTTAAACACCCTTATCAACATTAAGTCAAAGACTATCAGACATCTGTAACTCATTTACCGTGGACTTTCTTGACAGGGTCTTGCTTTGTATTTCAGGCCGGCCCTTAGCTCACTGTGTAGACCAGGTGCGCCTCAAACTCAGCAATCTTCCTGCCTCTGCCTCCAGAGTGCTGGGATGACAGGCATGAGCCACCATGTCCAGCATTCATTTTTTGATTCATAACTCAGCCAACTCATCAAATAAAAATTTAGTACATTTTAAACCCCATGTACTGGAAAACTAAACACAAAAACTTTAATGGGACCATATCAAGAAACTCAGTATGATCTAGGATAATACTTTTTCCATCATTATACCATTAGTTTAAAATTCATTCCATTTTGTTCCTCAGAATTATCTGTATAAGACTTAAGAAACTCAAGAAGTTCCTTGGAAGTGTACTGAATGTCTTTACTGGTTATCAATAAGATCTTAACTTTAGGAGCCAACTAAGATGGAAGGCTGGCTGCAGGCCTAGAACATAAGTGGGTGGTGAGAGCAGTGTTGAGGAGTGTCAGCATTGTCTCATTTGGTGGCTCTGTCATAAGAGTCAGTCAGTACTCTTTCCACAGGAAATACAGGACTTGTTACCTGAAGTGTAGGAGGAGAAGCCAACAACACAGGAGGTAGGAGCAGGGATCCCTCTGCTACTAAAAGCGGGAAAATAAACTTAACCAAATTTAGGATTTCAATGTTCCCAGGTTCCTTACATTTCTTCAAAACACATATTTTCTTTCTTCTCTTTATTGAGTTTATTGGTATATTTTAGGTATATATGACGATCACAGTTATCATTGAGAATTTGTGCCTGTACATGATGTATCATCATCCTCATTTTTCCATTCCCCTGCTGCCCCTACAACCCCCACCCCCATATACAAAAGTTTTGCTTCCATATTTTTTAAAATTCTTTATTGCTACAATTTATATACATCTCACAATCACACACAACATCGGGGAATTTGTACCAAAATACAACACAAGTTAATTCTCATTTTTACCCATATCCCTACCCACCCACCCCTTATATACATACGCTTTTATTTTCTTTCAGAATCATATTTATTCCTTCCCATCATTACATTCCCACACCAAATTTCCTTTGGAAACTTCCCATTCTAATAAAACTGTCATACTTTCTAGAGCTCATTTATATCTACAGGTGCTCATATCAAAGAAAAGATCCGCTATTTGTCTATCTGAGATCTTTTTATTTCACTTACTAGTGTGTCCTCCAGGTGTATCCATTTGCACATAAATGAATCAATCTTGTCATTCTTTATGGCAGAATAATACTCCATTTCATAAATTTAAAAAAAATCTTCTTTATCCACTCTCCAGTTATTTCCAAGACTGAACCATCACGAACTGAGCTGCTATGAACAATGGTGTACATCTGTCTTTCCAACGTGATTTTTAAAATTCTTTTGGGTATATTCCTAGCAGGGGGATAGCAGGGTCAAATGGGACCCCTTGTCCTAGTTTTCTGAGAAATCTCCACACAGATCTCCACAATGGTTGCACATGTCTGCAATCCCACCAGCAGTGGAGAAGGGTTCCTTTCTCCCCACAGCCAAGCCAGCATTTGTTGCTGCTTGATTTTGTGATAGTGGCCATTCTTTGTGGAGTGAGATTAAATCTCAGTGTTGTTTTCATTTGCATCTCTCGAATGACCAGTGATGTGAACATTTCTTCATGTGCTTCTTAGCTGCTTCGACTTCTGCCTCTGAGAAGTGTCTGCTCACTTAAGATGCCCATTTTTGAACTGCGTCTTTGAACTTGGGGAGGCTGATCTGTTTAAGTTCTTTATATATTGTAGATAATAGCCCTTTGTCTGATAAACAGGTAGTAAAGATTTTTTCCCATGTTGTTTGTTGTCTTTTAGCAGTGCCAGTGACTTCTTTTGCTGTGCAAAAGCTTTTCAGTAGGATGAGATCCCATTTGTTGATTATTTCTGCTAGTTCTTGTGCTATAGAGGTTTTATTCATAAAATCTCTGCCTAAGCCAATGGACATTATTTTCTAATTTATGGAGTTACATTTTTTTTTCCAATCAGTACTCTCACATTTACTCCAGATGTCTTGCAAGGCTGAGTGTTAAACTTTGCTGTAATTCTGCCAATCCAACTATGAGGTTTTATTACTGGTTTTTAGCAAACTCATCCATAGGTTTCAAGTTTTTCATCAGAGCAAACTTAAGTGCCTTTGGATTTTTATATATGTCTGGAGCTAGGAATTTGAAAATTTTTATGCTTTACTTTTTCTTTATTAATTTATCTTCACACTCAGAAGTGTTGCAATGGGCTGGAGGGTTAGCTCAGTGGTTCCGGCGCCTGACTCGCAAGCGCAAGGTCCTGAGTTCAATCCCTGGAAACCACATACAATGCTGGGCGTGAAGACTCACGCCCATCAGCAATCAATACCACACACTACAGTGCCAGGCGTCGTGGCTCACGCCTGTACTCCCAGCACTCGGGAGGCAGAGGCAGGAGGATTGCTGAGTTCAAGGTTTGCCTGAGCTACATACTGAGCTCAGGGCCAGCCTGGACTACAAAGCGAGACCCTGTCTAAAAAAAAAAAAAAAAAAAAAAAAAAAAAAAGTGTTGAGACTGTTACAATCTGGAGCTCATGATTTTCATTCACTGCTTTGTCCAGAGACACTGAGAGAACACCAGCCAGCATTATTATGATTACTGCTGCTCCAAAAATAATGAAAATTATTGTTTACATGTCACTAAGTTCCTTGCTTCTCACAAGTAGCAAACTGCTGTAAGCAAATGAGTCAGTTTTGCCTATTACTTTAAACAGTTCATAACAGCAGCCTGTCAGTACTCTCAGCAGTACTAGAGAGAGGGAGGGGAAAGAAGGGAAGGAGAGAAGGAGAGACAGACAGAGGCAGAGACAGAGAATGAGAATGAAAACTTCAAGTCTTATCGAGTTCAGAAGTTCATCTCCAAAAACACTAAACCTATTATAGAAGCACATCCTTAGAATTGTTTCTCTAGAGTCACTCTTGGTTCTAAAATCTGCATACATTATGACTTACTAGAGGAGAAGAATTAATATGAAGGATATATGCAATTATGAAAGGGATTTATTAGGTAGGCTTCCAAGGCCAGAGGAAAATTCCCAATTGCTATTTCCAGAACCAGAGGTGGAAGAATCCAAAGCAACTACCTGGACACCAGAAGGCCAGGTGAACCAGTAGCTCTTAAAGGTTGGAGTCCTGGAAGTTCACTACAGAGTCAGTGGTGTGAGACTGTATCAGAAAGTTGAAGGCCAAAACTGTATATATAAAATGTACCAGTAAAATAAATTAAAAAAAAAAA
>PVIC010019015.1:0-30999 GCA_004025085.1 Thryonomys swinderianus
TCCTTCCCTTCCCTTAAATTAAAAAAAATTTGAAATGGATCAAAGGTCTAAATATTAAAACAGAAACATAATCTGTTGGATGATCCAATAGGAGAAGTTCTAGAAGACATAGGTGTAGGGAAAGACTTTATGAACAAAATTCCAAATCCACAGGAAATATTGCAAAGAGCCAACAACTAGGAACACACTAAACTAAAAATTTTTTGCACAGAGAAATAAATCATCAACCAAATACACTTTTTAAATGAATACTAAATGAGTAAACTTTTTTTTTTTTTGAGACAGGGTATCGCTTTGTAGTTCAGGCTGGCCCTGAGCTCACTATGGAGCCCAGGCAAGCCCTGAACTCAGCAATCCTCCTGCCTCTGCCTCCCGAGTGCTGGGATGACAGGCGTGAGCCACCATGCCTGGCACTGTGGTATATGGTATTGACTGATAGTGAGCGTGAGTCACCACGCCCAGTATTACTGTATGTGGTTACTGGGGATCCAATTCAGGACCTTGTGCTTGC
Source organism: Thryonomys swinderianus (assembly GCA_004025085.1). Classification (NCBI taxonomy): domain Eukaryota; kingdom Metazoa; phylum Chordata; class Mammalia; order Rodentia; family Thryonomyidae; genus Thryonomys; species Thryonomys swinderianus. The sequence continues at coordinate 512 of PVIC010019015.1, forward strand.
AAGGCAGGAGCCAGAACCACTGAGCTAAATCTCTGGCCCTAAACGAGTAAAGTTTTTGTGCCTATATATACATACATATATATATATATACACACACACACATACATATACATATATGTGTGCATATATAGATGTATATATATATATATATATATATATCTTTTAAAAAATACTCAAACTAGAAGAATTTACATATTAACAGATTACGGTGTTATTGACAAACTTATGGCACACATACTGTAGCTGGCTTTTTGTGTCATTGAAATCTCTAAAAAGCTTTCCATCACTGTCATAGCATATGTGAAATTTGTATTACATTAACCATTTTAATGTACATGCACACAGAATATATTTCTAGTCTAATTCATGACATTATTCATACAGCCAAACTTGAATCCAGTTTGGTTCTTTTGCCTTAAGTATAAACCTGTGGAATCTCCATATAATGTTCAGATAAAAGGAAAACAACACCATTGAAAATCTGCTCAATAAACAAAGAGCTTAAATCAGGTAATGAAAACTAACTTCACATGCATTAAAGTTCCTTAGAGGAATAAAACTGAAGTAAAACGTGAGAAATAAAACATGTAAAAGACTTTAACTGCTCACTAAATTTGCATAAGCCAGGAACATGTTAGAACGAAAGGGCAGATGTTCTTTTCAGCTTTCATTTGCCAGACCTGCACGGTTAAATGAACAGCTAGTATCACTGGACTTGATGTGGAATAAGGATGTCACTTGTGCAGCTAAAGACAGTAGAAAGGAAACATGGGGGACATTATTTCTCAGGCTATACGGAGAAGTTGATGAGAGTGTGATTAATAACAATATGATCTTTTTTTATCTTGAAATTCTGCAGAATTTCTTTGAAGATCTCATTCAAAAGAATACCACACACAGCAACTGTGAATATGGAATTGATCTGGCATCGTATTTTTAAATACTACTTCCCTGTCAACTGTTCCTTTTGGAGTTAAAACAAAAATATTCAGTCTCAGGTATTGACTGATTGAAAACAATGACCTGTTATGGTTTTACATTATGCTTTATTTGCCTCCTTCAGACTTGCTTGAGGAACTCCTCATCAAATCTTCTTTACTGAACTTCAAATTGCCTTTAAGATAGCAATACAAGATGATAATGTTGAAGAGTTGATTTGGAGTCATCAAATAATTTCAAATATATATTCAAGAAGAAAGATTGTACTAGTGGGCCTTCTAGAGCACCAGAAAATTCTCAGGTCTTTTCATTTATTAATAAAAGAATTGACTTTTGAATATTACTTTTAAGTTCAGGCCAGAATAAAAATGAAGTATTAGCAGGTACTTTGTCTTTACATAGTAATTTTCCAAAGAGAGTTTTATAAGAATATTTAGCTTAGAAGGTATTACTTGATGTTAGATAGAAGAAATATCTTCCAATTCTATATATTTTAAAAGTGCTGAATTAACCAGATTAAGTATGATGTTTTAAAGCTTTTAATATGCTAACTCAAATGGCTAAGCTATGCTGTATGTGTGAGAGGGTGGTAGAAATATTATGCAGCATTTAATTAATTTGTTGGACTAGGCAATCGTCTTTTAAAAATAACAACAATAAAAACATATTATAGATTTAGAGTTTAATTAATGCCACTGAAAATGGAAAGAAAGGTATGTTTCTTTAAAAACTGGCCCAATAGTAATTTCTCTATACCAGTTCAGATTTTTTTCATTATAGTATAGTATTACCTTATATGCAAATACTCCATTCCACTTATTTATTTTGGTATTGAACATTTGAGTGATTTTCACTTTTTGATAGTCATGAGTAAAGTTGCTATGAAAATTCTTGTATTTTTTTCTGGTGGACAAAACCACTCTTTTATCTTGGGTAAGAAGAACATAATAAGTCAACACATTTTCTCTATCTTAATGTTGCTCACTCTATAAAGTCAACATTTTCTACCATTTGAACATGGCACTTTATTCTTGCTACTAGATATCCCCAGTACTTGCAAACAAGGCTTGAGCGATTTGGTCCCTGAGAAGGTACCTGGTGATAACTGGAGATATTTTGATTGTTACAACTGGGAAAAAAGATGTTATTGGTGTTTAGTTGGTAGACAGCAGTCTTGATGCAATATTATTCAATGCAGAGGACAGCACCTGAGAACAAAGAATTATCTGACCCCAAATGTCCATGGTACCATAGTTACAACACCTTCCATCTAGACCAATGGAATTTAATTTTGTATTTTTGTCTAACAAGTATTCATTACTACCCTGTATAACTTTTGATAGCCAGACAGGCAGACTTAAAACAGACAATTAGAGATATTATTTAGGACTCTTAAAGAGTTGGGGCATAGGCATCTTCTACCATACTTTCTTTAGTATATTGTCTGGAATGTCTATATGGTGATTTTCGTGAGCTCAAAGCTTGTGAGTTATTTTTGTCAATAAATATTTTTAGGAAAGAGAAATAGTATGACTTATTTTGAAGCTGGTGATAGTGTTATGCTAATATAAACTGTACATGTACCCATAAATTAAGTTTATATATATATATATATGTATATATATATATATATATATATATATACTATACAAAAATATATGTACAAGTACTATTCCCTTCCCTCCAGCTAAGATATACAGACATGTGGATACTAGTTTTATTTTACATTTTCTGCAGAAGACTCAAAATTTCTGTCAATCCCTAAAAATGGTCACCAATACATTTCCATAAACACATGTCATTCATTGTTTTCTCAGTCAACCTCTTCTCTCCTTCAAAACAAGCAAATAAAGGCATATTATATTTCCCTTGGTTATCAGGAATACTTCAAAGAAGAAAATTGTCTGTTTCCAAAGGCTGAGCCTTTCCTCTTCCATATTTCTGTCAATCCTTGGTTCTGAAATCTGAAGCTTAAGAACAGTACTGTAAACTATACTTTTGGCTGATTTTATATCATCCATCTAGTCACAAGTCTGACAGAAGTGATTACTTAGCTCCTCAAATAAACATAGTTTCCACCTGATGCAATTGCCTTCATTTATTTTGGTGACATTGATGGGAGGTACAGTATTTGCTGGCTTTGGACTTTAAACATGTGATCTTCTATATTTTTGACTGACAGAAAAAGCGGGAGGCTGACACTAGAAAACAAGAGAATTTTTTTTTAAATTTTAAAAATTAGAAATTCATAGATAATTTATACTATGTTCTATGAACATAAACCATTTCAATGCTCCATATTTTTATTAAATTTTAAAAAGTATATTATAAACAATTCTTTCTGCATAAAAATTGACATGTTAAATTTTTGTCAGTGAGTCATCTTGTAACATACGTATCATTGTGTTTTAGCTCTGTTAACTGTAAAATTCATTACTGGTACATGATTCAAGGTCTGTGATAATATGTTTGCAACTGTCTGGTAAATTGAAGAGATGCCTAGTTTTAAATGACAATATTGCCCTCACTGACAATCAGTGGCATAAAAGACGGAAGAGTAACTTTTTCAAAACAATTTTCAGAAAAAACGATGATTTCTATGATTCTAAAATCATGGAATAATGCAGAAAATCTTATTTCTAAATTTAAGTTCTTAGGAAAAAGGAATGGACCAGTAACAGAGAAATATCAGTGGATTTCAGTATGCACAGTAAATTTAGAGTCAGAAGATATAGTCAACATGATCTCTGAAGATCAGAAATGGCTACTGACATAGTAGGTATAATGGAGATTCCTGGAAAAATAGAAACATTCTAACTTTTCAGTCATTTATTGAACATATGAATGTGCACATTAGTACAAATTTATAAACTCATTTAATATCTGATATTTTTACCAATTCAATTGTTAGTCAATAATTGTTAAAGTTAGTCAATAAGTTGTTAGTCAATAAGTTAAAGTATCTTTGCCATAGGTAGAAGAAATAAAAATTCAGGAAACCTCTTTATGTTGTTGCTACTTTTATTTTGGAACCATTCATTGACCTGTTTTGGATAGACTTTAGAAATAGGTATGTAGATAGATAGACAGATGGATAGATAGATGGAATTAATTTGTTAGGGCTATAATATGAGAGGACCATAGACTTGGTCAGTTGAACAACTGATATTTATTTATCACATTTCTGGGGGCCAAAAGACAAATATTAAGGTATGGTCAGCTGCCTTGTCTTCTGAGAACTCTATCCTTAAGTGGCAGAAAGGCCTTGCCATTGTATCTTTACATTTTCTTTCTTCAGGTTCACCAGGTGTCTCTCTTAAGTGTCTTCATCTTCTTATAAGGAAGACTAGATTAGAACATTTACTAACAATCTCACTTTCACTTAATTACTTTTGTAAGGATTCTTTCTTCAGGTAGCATCACATTCTGTTAGGGCTTCAATTGTATCTTGAGAGGACCTAGTTCAACTGTGTCTCTCTACACACGTGCACACATCACTGTCATCGTCATTATCACCATCTCCACATAATGAAATAGTAGGGCTACTCAAACCTGCTAAGTGTCAACCAGTGTTATCAGCAACTAAAACATTGTTTTAATAGCATTCCTGAAATGTAGCTATTACTAACATTCACTTTATGGATGAGAGAGCAGGTGCAAAGAAACAAGAGGCTTGCTTTTGGTTGGCTAAACAGGGATTCAATTTCTGTTTACCTCCACAAACACTACTGTATCATGCCATTTCTTCTTCTTCTTCTTTTTCTTCTTCCTCTTCTTCTTCTTCTTCTTCTTCTTCTTCTTCTTCTTCTTCTTCTTCTTCTTCTTCTTCTTCCACTACTATTACACACACACACACACACACACACACACACACACACACACACGAGTTTAAAGCTATTACTATGTGAATACTACATAGTTTTGATGCTTATCCTTCACAACACTGAACAAATTTTGACCATTTGGATCTTCAGCTGACATGTTAAGTCCATATAGAGTAAGTGAGTAAATATGTACTGAAAATTCAATCTTATTTTGATTCTGTGTTTTTCCATTAACTGAAAACTAGGTATCATAGCAACAGAGCTAGTTTAAACCAAATTCCCATGAAAGAGAACTGTTTGGCAGGAAGAGATTTTAAAATGCTTCTGTATGTCCAGAGAGAGAAGAAACAAAAGCCTGGGTGACAAGCTAAGAAATATTAAATTAACCAAGTCCTTACAAGAGACATTTAGGTAAAAACATGTATAAAACTGAAAATTATTTGAATGATGTTATTATAGAAGCAGACATGTGACATATGAAGAATTGATTTTTAAAATCAATTTTAGTGTGGATTTTGAATTTAATAGGGAATCATTTTTTACTCTTTCCTCTCATTTGAGATCACTTTAAATTCCATAGATTTCTTCTCCCACTGTCTGACTTTTTTTTTTTACACAGTCCACTACTTATTGTCTCATTTCTGGAATCTCATATGTCAATAAATTTGTCCTTTCTCTGATTGTTCCACCTTATCTCTGTATAGGCAGAAAGGCACAGAAGGGCTAAGGCATCACAAGTCAAAGGTCAAAACTTTAATCCAGCTATGAGATAGATACAAATAAACAACCTTCCTCATAATTTTACAGTGGAAAAAGGAAGTGAGAAATAGAAAATTGAATGACTATTCACCTATAAAGACATCTTTTGCTTAAAGGGCATATTACATTCTATCATGAATTAATTAAGGCAGATATTCATATTTCATTGTGAAAATGTTTATATTATTATTATGTTGACACAGAAAAAGAGCCTAGATTAGGTTTAATCTCTACTGTCTTTTTGTTAACATCTTGAGGAATCAGCCAATCTAAGAAAAGAAGTTAATTATTTTTTAAGACTGGATACATTTTCATGACACAGGAAATAAATTCATTTCACCTACCCTTCCATGCATCCATCTTATGCATCCATCCATCCATCTAGTCTTCCAACACATACATCAAGCATTAAGTTCTAAGTATATTGCTCAGTATTAGTAAGAGTATAGAAAAAATAGGACATTTGTTGTGTGTCATAAAGAATTTTACAGATTCAGAGAAGAAAGTAATATACATTTACCAAGACAAATAAGTATTCAAATCAAGAATGAAAAGAAGTGTACTGGTTGCTATTGGCAGACCGATAGGTTGCTATTTACCCAATTGGCTGACACAGCTGGATCAAAGACAGGCTAATACTCGAAAACATGACTGAGTTTCAGCCTCAAGTCCATCCCTTGAATTATTTCTTTCTTGAGTCATTTCAACAGAAACTTTAGTCATTCAAATCAGAAGTGTTAAATTAATTCAGAGGCACTTGGAATGGAGTCCAGAAATAGTACAAAAAAAGAGGTTAGTTTATTTTTTAACTTTCATTTTTGTTTTTAACTGAAAGCATCCTTCAATAAGTAGTCTAAGACTTAACATTAAATAATCATTAGCAAATATTTAACAGGTATCAAATATGCATTGTTTAGGGTAATGTTGGATAAAGAAGATTAAAACATTAAAATTCAGTTGCAGAGACACAGTTATCAAGGGAAAAATAGAGAATGATAAAGTAGCAAGCTTAAAATTTAGAGCTTCTGATGGACTCTAAAGTATGGGTAGAGAGCAAAAGTTGAGAAGAAGTGGCATTCCAGGGAGAGAAACCATGAGGAAAAGGATCTGAACCAACTGAGTGTAAAATGAGTGCAGTGATCGCAGTCCAGCAAGAGAGGAACATTCTGAAAGTGGCGATAGGCCCTAGGTGAGCATTAGGAACATCTAGTGTAGAACACATATGGACGCATGGCTATGAAGGATGACCACCCAGCCTTTATTTCAGGTAACTGACATGAATCGGGAGATTAAATTTTCTCCATGTATCCTTTGTTTTCCAGAAGCAGAGCCTGATGTGAAGATGTGAATAAAAGTAATTAGCTTGAAGCACAAAATTCTATGGAAAATGAGAAAGGGGTTAGGAATAGCAGGGCACAAAAGGATTTTCTCCATAGGAAAACATCATGGGAAATTCCCAGGCTTAGCCTTTCCCACAGCAGTTGGGGAAGTTAATGCAGGTGTTCTGTAGAGTAAGATAAGTATTCCAAAATGAGTCTCCAGTGATAACAAAATTCTAAGAAGGACCTAAGTAGGTGTGGGTAGAGCTAGGTAAAGATTGTTCTTAACCTTTGGTCCCCAGGTATTGGCCCTTCAGGAGATAGGGCATAATAGATGGAAAGTTAGCTCACTGAGGCCATGCTCTCAACAGGAATATGCCCTTGATCCCAGCCTTTCCCCACTCTCTCTTTCTTTCCTACCACCATGAGGTGAGCAGACTCCTTCACTGCATGCTTCTTCCAGCAGGAAGTATAGCCTCACTGAAGATCAAAGGTGACTGAGCCAATAATGGACTGAGCTCTGGGACTCAATGAGACAAAATAAATATTTCTCCTTTGAAATGGATTTTCTCAAGTGTTTTGACTCAGAGATAGAAATCTAACTTGCATAGTGTTGTTAAGTGATTTGGTAATTGTATGAATGTCATGAAGTGTACTTGTGTGACTTAAGATGAATGATATTACTCTTATGTATCCACCACTGTATATGTTATCTGACCCAAAACATGGTTATGGTAGGAATGAGTATATACCTAACATGCATATAGTACAGTGGTTGACATACACAGAAGAGTTTGATGTCGGTTATATAATACCATCATCATTATTATTGTGACTATCATTACAAAGCATAGGCAGTATCTGTTCTGAAGGCCTACTTCATGTCTAGTAATTACAATATAATAAGAACACTTCCTGTTTAATCTACTATTGAATTCTTGTAAGATACATATTTTATTGGGCACATGGTATTATGCCAAGTCTAGGCTAAATGCCATTGTTATTCCCATTTCTATTTTGGCAGAAGCTCATAGATCATAACAGTATGAACTATTTGCAATTCAGTGGTGCATTATCTATAACAATAAACTATGATGCCATAAAACAGTCAGACTCACTAGAATGCCTGTGATAAATTTAAAAAAAAACACATAATCACAAGTCTCAATGAGGATGTAAAAAATCATGACCTCTCTTGTATGGCCTATGAGAACCAAAAGTGGTTTTCATGTTAGAAAACAGTATAGTATTTCTTCAAAAGTTAAATACATAGTTACCATATGACCCAGCGATTCCACTGCTAGGTATGTATCCAAGAAGAAAGGTAGCATATGTTCATACAAAAAATATACATATATACACACACACATACATACATACACACACACACACATAAACATTCATGTCAGAATTATTTATAATAGCCAAAACACAGATCTACCCACATAGCTTTTAACTCATAAATGGATAAAGCATAGTCTATCTATGTACACATTTCTTGGAAATAAAAGAATGACTTACATATGATACAAATCCATAGATGACCCCTAAAAGCATCATATTAGGAAAGCAGTCACAAGAGAGTACATATTGTATAATTCCATTTATATAAAATGTCCAAAAAGACAAACCTATTGAGACAGAAAATAAATTAATGTTTGCTCAAGGCTAAGAAGAGGGAAATATGAAGGGTGACAGCTAATGGAGATGGAATTTTTTTTCTGATAAAAATATTAGAAAATTAGGTTGCAGTGATGATTGTATAACTCTGAATATACTAAAAAACACTGGACTGTGTACTTTAGCATTTTAGATGGAATATGAAATATATCTCAGTAAAACACTTTAAATAATATTTTAAAAAATATTAAAATATGTGTTCTGGCAAGTTCTGCCAGGATTTGATTAGACAAATATTTATAGACTTTTACTGATGAAGTGGTTTAGTAGGGTAGCTTTCTTTGGAAACATCAGCAGTCTCTTTATATCTGCCTACAGTTTCTGAGGAGTCAGTGACATGAAGAAAAGTTTTCTGACTTTGCCATATGCTAAATGGGATAGTCATCACAAGTACTATTTGGAAATAAATAATATATAACTCGGAAGGAACTGAAAACTGATACTTAAACTTGAAAAGTTGAGTCTCAGGTTGGAGTTTAACCAGTTAATATCTGAGGGAATACACGCAGCTGCTTTGGACATGGTTTAGTGGATTCATCATAGGGCCAGTGGCAATCATGCCAGGAGCAGGAAGTGCAGGGGATTTCAAGAGAGGCTCCACTGAAGAGGGCTGCCTGGAGGACGTCAAGATCCCAGCTTAAGAATACAATGGGACACTACAGAACTAAACATTGGGTCATTAGAATGTATGATAGATTTTGTAAAATAGGAAATATCCAAAGGGAATGTGGTGGGGGAACATAATGAGGGGAAAGAACAAATATGATTTGGAAAGAAAAAGAAATAACATGTATATAAGGGGTGGGGGGTTGGGGGTGGGTAGGGATATGGATAAAAATGAGAATTAACTTCTGTCATATACTGGTACATATTCCCCAATGTTGAGTGTGATTGTGAACTGTATATAAAATGTACCAATAAAGAATTGAATTAAAAATTAGCAGCTGGTGAGAGAGGTTAAGTGGGAATATGAGCAAGAAAAAAAGCAACTCTGTGAAAATGAAGTTATGAATCTAGAATCTGTTGCCAAAGAGGATATCAAAAGTGCAATTACTAAAGAAGGACCTCCTACTTTTAGAGCTCTAACCATTCTAATCTTGGAAGATTCAGTGGGAAAGGAGAAGGAACAGAACAAGATGAAGAAATGAGGAACTAGATGTCCAGGTTACCCTCACTCCACTGTAGCTTTCATGTAGACACTGGTCCAGAACTGAAGGACAGTTGCTTATGTTGGATGAGAAATGGGATATACTTATTGATGCCCCTAGATTGTACATATCTGCCTCTTATCGTGTGAACTATCTTCTCCAAAGATATGTTGAATTTTATCTTCTAGAGTGCCAGAATGGAAACAGTGTCATTACAGATGTAGCTAACTCAAGTAAGATAAGGTCAGAGTAGAATGGCGAGGGCCCCATTCCAGTGTGTCTGCCATCCTCACTAGATGAGAGCCATGTGAAGATGCAGAAACATAGGAAGCACCATGAGAACATGCTAGAGTATAGAGTGATGCGGCTCTAAGTCAAGACCTGATTGCTGCCAACTTCCAGAAGGTAGGCAGACGCAAGGCAGGGTCATCCCCAGAGCCTTAGGATAATGTATGGCCTTGCCAACATCTCAACTGGAAATATTCTGGATTCATTTATTTAATTGTGAGAATAACTTTCTGTGATTTTTAAAAGCATGCATTTTTAATACTCTGCTATGACGGCACTAGGAATTAACACATTCTGAGACTGGTAAACTACAGGATTGCCCTGAATTTTCCTTAAGCTCTAGGGAAGGACAGGACCTTGTCAGTAGATTGCAAGGAGCAGTATGAGAAAAACAATAGGCAGTTTTCTGCTAAGACCCAACAAAAACTACCATATGCCATTAAACAGTTAATGGCTGACCAATTTATACATATTTCCAGAGTGTATCGAACATGGCCAATCCTATCCTCACAATGTTCCTTTTTTTACCCCATTATGTGCCACTTGTAGCTTACTTTTGATTATGTTTGAGCTTCACTGTTGGGTTCCATTCTCTCTGACTTTCTTTTGTATTTTTCATTGTCACTTTCCTTAGTAACTGATTGTCATTTTCAAGAACAGATGGCAACTTGGAGTCCCTGTAGTCCTCAGTTCTCAATGACTATAAAAACTTTAGTTCGTTAGAGTCAAGGTACAAATTAATCTAGCCGAGTGGGGTGTGTCTTATAGTTCAAGACAACTGTCTTCTCTAAAAGACTTATTAAACCTAAAATTTAATACTAATTATGAGGGATATATCTATAATAATTAAATCTAGCACTTACTTGTGTTCACGAGTCCTTTAATTCCAAAGTAATTTTATGCAAGCAAAACATTACTGAACCTATTTTACAAATGAAGAAAGCAAGGTGTAGAGCAAGCAACTTGCCCAAAGTTGCTTCCTAGTGATTGTAAGAAGTAATAATTCACTTCACATCTGTGTTATCCTAGAAACAGAATTCCAATTAAAAAAAAAAAACCTCATGATTATGTCTGCAGCTGCTGATTGTTGCCTGGAATATGAGGGAGACTGGGTTGTCAGCTTTCTTCTTCAGCAAAACAGGAGTTTTTATGAAGCACTTACCAATACCCCATTTATTTTTTGTATGTAGGCAGCACCAGCTCCCAGATATCAGCTTTTGCCTAGAGGAGTCCAGTAGGGCAATGGAGCAATCTGTGAGTGAGCACAATTCTTTCTCAGGCTGACAAACTCCCATTCAATGACTTTCAGGTGTTAGTGTACAAAAGCCCAAGCTCCATCTGTCCTTGGGTCGACCAAATGGAGACAGATACTGCGCTGTGTCTCAGATTTCCCCACCAGGATGAAGTTCCACTGTACACTAGAGGTGACTTGGTTGATGATATAGCCTTCACTGGATGTTTCTCCTTTTTTGTCTCTTCTCCCCACACAATGTTTCCCCTTTGCCCCTCTCAGGTGAAATGCACTGGAATTCTTTTGACAGAATCTAGAGTGGCTCCAGGATGAACCAAAGCCAGAAATTCATCAATGCAGTAACACTCAGTTTGCTATGATTCTGGTTGCCCATCTCTTTACATATTCATATTGCACCCAAAATTCTTTTAGACCTTATAGGAGAAATAATAAGCAGCCTTACATGGTAATTTCCTATTATTCTCTAAAGTTGCTCTGCTAAGTTGCACTCTGCCTGAATTTAATAAAATGAATGAGGTAATGGCAATAAACAAATACAGGACGTAGATTTTAAGCAAGAATGAGGTATCAATAATATTATACATTGCTAGCTCTTCTTTCCCCTTATTTTGTGAATATTCACTTATGTTCTCCTTTGGTCATTTAGGCTCCTTTATACCTGTCACTTCTGTGTAGTAGCCAACAGAACCTGAAATCCCATCTCATTTGACACAGCTATTAGCAAATGAAAGTACAGAGACTTCAACTCCTGTGATTCTTGCAAAAGGAAAACTATTAGCTTCTCCTGAGTCATCAGGGGCTCTCTACAGTATATGGTATAGCAGGGAAATACACCTATTCAATGAGGAACCCACTTTCCCAAAAGGTCCTTATTTCAACCCTTCTCTTCTGTCTCTCTTGCACTCTCTCAACCTCAAGCCTCCCTGTGAAGGTTTCAGTCCCTAATGCCTCACACCACTCATACTTTGACAGCAGTAAGTGTCTTCTCATGGGCTAAGAGGCAACAGAGAAACTTCCTTATGGGGAGTTTGGGACTATCATCCACTGTTGATCTTAGAAGGCAAAGAGCTAATCCAAGCTACTGCTTGAGATACCTACTCTGTCACTTAGTAACAGTAATAAACTTTAGACATGAAGAATTTGCCTGACCATGACCTGAAACCCCACCTTTGCTTCCCATGGCTTTCTGGTCAGGGCTTGCTTTTCCAAAACCTCTGGGGATACTGAAAGAAAATCCATTCTGTACTGCCTTTTTCAGAAATGAAAAGTAGCAAGGCCATTTGTAAATACTAAACTTGCGAATGTCAGAGCTTGGGTTCTCAATAGTTTTAACTGGCTAAAGATTTCCATTTTTCTCAGTACCCTTTGAACCCTAGAAACAATTAAAATTCATTGCGAATTAGGTTCAGCAAGACTTTAAGTATATTGCACAATGTCACTTTTGGCTAAAAATTAGATTTTAACCAAAAGGAAAATGGGTCTTTATTTTCTGCTTCATAAACTGGCCTGTGGAAGCAACTCTAAAGGAAGAACTTTAAGTGTACTTAAGCTAATGAATCATTTCAACAAAGACTTCTGTCTATTTTGTGATGACCCTACTGATTTGAGTGCAAATGTTTTAGGGAATACGTTTATTTTAAAAATCCAAAAGCAATAATAACCCTTGTCAGTGTACAATAGTGGTCAAAATGAAATATTTGCTCATACTATTCTCAGTGCTCAGTATTTCTGGGTTTATAATGAAAGGGGCATAAATACACACAAAGCAGGGCCAGACATTTAGCTCAGTGGCTCCAGCACCTGCCTAGCAAGCACAAGGTCCTGATTTAGATCCCCAGTAACCACATACAACAATATCGGGCCTGGTGACTCACGCCCACCAGCAATCAGTACCACATTCCACAATGCAGGGCGTGGTGGCTCACACCTATAATTCCATCATTCTGGAGGCAGAGACGGGAGGATTGCTGAATTCAAACCTTGCCTGGGCTACATAGTGAACTCAGGGCCAACCTGAACTACAAAGCAAGACCTTGTCTCAAAAAAATAAAAAAGATACACACAAAGCTTGTTATAATAGCATAATAGTCACCATGCAAAATGAACACATAGAAAAGCAGAAATCTGTTTTTATTGGTCTCTTTGAAAGCTAAATTAAGAAACTTTCATTTAATATTAATCTTTCTCTTCAGAGTGGTTTAGTGTAATTAATCAGACATTAAAGTCAAGCTTCTGATGAACTTACATAGGGTAAAAACATCAGTGTATATTTTTGAAGTTTGAAGAAAGTAACAGTAGTGTGTGAAATTGTTTCCTCATGTATTCTCTTTTCATTTTTCTTGTTACACTCTGTATAGAAATGACAATTAATTAACAACCGAGTCTAAGAGAAGTGTTTCTATTTATAATAAACAAAAGCTATTGTCAAAGAATATGAAATTTACCATGGCTACAAGAAAAGAATAATTTGGAGACAAATTACATGGGAATATTGCAATTAAAAAAAGCTGAAGCAGATATACAAATATATGTGCAATTGAATATTACACAGAATTTAAATCAAAGATAAAATCTATAGTATATATGTGTCTAGAAATGTAATTAAATATATGTAAATTAAAGACCCACACACATACATCTCCTGCTATAAAACAAAGGATTCTCCTAAAATAATGAGTTCTTATCTATTGCATGGTTTAATCAGTTTACACAAATATCACTTGGAAAACACCTTAATAATAATCTGAAGAGCACACGTGTCATATATACAAAATTGAAGTCAAATTAAGTGAGAAACAGTACACTCAAGGAAGTGTCTTACATTACATATTTGGAAACACTGAGAGAACTGTATATTTAAATCATGCCTTGGTTGTCAAAACAGATGATAAATTATTATTGCCAAAATGCATATCATTAGAAAAATATATTTTGGAGGAAGCATTTATAGACTCATTTTTGTTTTTAGCTACATAAATACAAAAAAGAAAGAAAGGATATCTGGATGAAACAGCATATGAACAACTGCCAAAAGAAATGGAGAAGCATTAGGAAGCACATCGTTCCCTTGTCTAGATGTAAAATAAATTTACCTGCCCCTCCCCCCAAACCATAAAAGGCAACTATTCTTTTTTTTTTTTTTTTTTTTTTTTTTGAGACAGGGTCTTGCTTTGTAGTTCAGGCTGGCCCTCAGCTCACTATGTAGACCAGGAGAGCCTGGAACTCAGCAATCCTCCTGTCTCTGCCTCCCAAATGCTGGGATTACAGGCATGAGCCACCACGCCCGGCACTGTGGTATGTGGTATTGATTGCAGGTGGGCATGAGTCACCACGCCCAACATTGTATGTGGTTACTGGGGATTGAACTCAGGACTTTGCACTTGTGAGGCAGGCGCCGAAACCACTGAGCTAAATCTTCAGCCCAAAGCAACTATTCTTTACAACATGCACAGTTGGAAGAACCATTACAGCCAGAAAATTAAACTGTCATAGAAAAACAACGAGCATGTAAGAGATCCATGTGAAAATTATACTCAGGGCTAATGGAAAAATAAAATACTGGTTAGATAATTTAAATTTAGATTCAAATGTAATGTAGTCAGTTACATATTAGTTCCATTTTTTCTTCAGAACATAGGATAAAGTTCTAGCTAAAACTGGTTATAATCAGTGAAAGCTACTTGCAGTGAGTTTTTGAAAGCTATAAATAAAATCGATCTTACTGTTCTTGTAATCATACATTTATGATTAATTATCCTTTTATTATTTGGGGATTACTTTTATTTTCAGCTTCATTTAGCTGACTTATCAAATATTGAGAATTAAATTTATGTCTGTGGCCATACCACTCTGAACATGGCCCATCTCATCTGATTGTGGGAACTAAGCAAGGTTGGATGTAGGTAGTACTTGGACGGGAGAATTAAATTCATATGTCTTTGGCTCAAGCATATTCCCATCATTTCACATATGTTTTACAGATAAAATGTAGTATATGGAGAAGTGGACAGTATTTTTGGAAGCAAAATATTAGAAGTCAAATTTCACACTGAAAAGGAAAATTCAATTGCAAAACATGGTGAAAATTTAGCTCACTAAATTAATGGTTAACTTATATTTTCAGATGATTGGCATAGCAACCCCCCCACCCCCAGCACTGGAGATTGAACTCAGGATCTTGTGTTTGTGAGGCAGGTATGGCATCCCTGTGGTAAATCCCTGGCAGTAATTTTTTACTGTTACTCCAAAAGCCTACTTTAGTGAACCTAAATCATGATGCCACAAAACAATACGGAATCATAAATTTCCTTAAGATAAAATTAGAATAAGAATATACCATGTGAAGAATCAGTATCAATATTTATAATTGATTTGGAAATCCCAGTTATCATAGTATAATGATGAAAACGGGTTATTGTTAACAAAATTTAGTATGGATTGTGTATTTTTAAAGATTCAGTAAAGCTAACTTCCAGTGATATAAAAATGGTTATTTTTTTCTTAAATTTATCAGATTCTAAAAGTTGGTCATGACAGGACCAACTATTTTGTAAATTGACATTTAAACAGTCTTCTAAGCCTATGTGTTTCGTGTGTGTGTGTGTGTGTGTGTGTGTGTGCGTGCATGCATGTGTATATGTGTATGTATATTATATAGAGATGAACAGTAAAAGCGTAGTTGTTCATTTAGGTCTTGGTTATCTGAAAGAAGTCAAGAAAGAATTTGCCCAGTGATGGAAATGTAGTACAATATATGTCTGCTCTTGTGAAGATGGAACATACAGAAAGCAATAGGTCTTGAATCTCTTTCAGTATACTTGGTTCCTTGGAGGAAATGAGAGAGAATAGAAAACTGTACAATTGAAGATGGTCTCTTCATGGGTATGTGCAACTAATTACACTGGGCAATAAAAAATTAACATTTAACATGGCCATGTTTTAACAGTGTTTGGAGGGTTTCCAGATAGGAAGGATCAACAGATATGTCCATAACAGAGGGTTAATTTGTCACGCTTGTGGTTTTGGATTGCCCATGGCATGAAATTCAATTCTAAGTGAATGCTCAAATTTGCTTAGAATCCATGAAGACTAATAATGTTGTGGTGGTCTCTTTAAAGATATGTAGTTCTGTTGTGCATACACAATAGCACCTTAATTTGAGGATGTCAATATTAGCAAATTGTCAACTTGGCTAATTATTTATTTAAAAAAAAAAGAACACATATACATCACAGGAACCACTGCAGCAAAAGAAAAGCCGTACTTAGAAAAAGATCATAAGAAAAAACAGGCTTGATTTATTTTGAAAGCATGTATTGAGAGGAGAAAAATGTGCCTTTAAGTTTTTTAGGCAGTGAAAAATACACAATAGAATTTAGTCTACAGGGGAGCCAAATATATGGCTCGAGATTGATAGAAAGAAATGAACTCTTTTGGGATCCTGGGAGTTGTGGCGAAGACTGAGCACAGAACAAAACTGTAGCTAAGAACAGCATCATGGATAAAACAATATTGGACAGCTGTATTGAAGAAGTGAGCAGTCCACTCACTCAGCTGTATTGTGCAGCTAAGTAAGATGGTACCTGCCTCTGTGGTTAGCAATGGATGATTTTATTGCAGATAACTAAGTTAGAAGTTATTGTAAGGCAGCTGGGCAAAGCTGGGCCCTCAGCATAGAAAATAATTGGGGCACATTCACTGGTTAGCATTATCAAAAAAAAAAAAAAAAAACGTAGTACACCTACCTACTTCCCCTGGGGATAAAGAACAGTGCTTGATATTCTAAATAGACATCAATCTCCCTAGCCTATTTCCTTTCTGGAAATTCCTTGTATTTGTCCCACATGACTTGTTTTCTCACTTGATCCCCATTTAATCAATATTACCTGGGGGACTGTACTTGTAATCTTACTGGTTGTTCATGGTTTTGTCCCACTTCATGCCCACCTTGTAATTTTCCATTAGGATGTATTATTTTGTCCCACACTGTACCTGCCTCATCTACATATTTATTTATTTAAATATTCATTTTTCATGTGATATGTTGGAAGTGTGAAAAGTTTAAAATGGATAGATCAATTAAACACATTTTATGTTGTCCCTTCTCTTAGTTTAGTCAGAGATATGAACATGGTTATAGACGTCTTAATTGGGAGGCGAACCCAAAAGAAGAGGTGAAAAATGAGGGAAGGATGTAGGGAAAAGCCCTAGTGAGCAAGTTATTGCTTTGAGCTACTGGAGCCGAGTCCTGCTGGGGAACTCTGAGAAATCACTTAGGATGTGTCTTGCAATTATCCCACTGAAAGATAGACGGGTTACAGTACTCATCATAACACTTCCCTAACTTCCAACCCTGAAGAAACAGACATTTCTCCATCACAACTTCAAGGTTACTAATCGTATGACTTATGTACTTCAATACGCCATAGCAGAAGTGAGTGATTGAGAACAAATAGTCACATTCAATGACCATGACTTTCTAGAACAAATGGAAATTTTCCAAGTGGTGAATTAAAGTAACTGTTCTACATAGGTAAGAAAAGCAACTAAAAAATGAACTACTAACTCTATCTTCCCCCCTAAAATTATCTCTGACTTGCTCTGAGTAAATACATGAACAGTGACAAATGTTGGTTATTTCACTAGGAGACAGGACTTTGTGTGACTTTGGAACCAGACAGAAGTCTGCAGTTTCTACTCTACCATTTATTTTTTCTGGTTTCCCTTCAGATCATATAAATCTTTTGCCTTTCTACTCTACTACTTACCATCTCAGTAAGCTAGTTATATCTTCTAATCATGTTTCTCCTCCTAAAAATGTTACTAAAACCGAGCAGCAGAAACTGTTAAGGGAACAGAAGAGACACTTCAAACTTGTGTGTCCTTTTCACTGAACTTCAGCTTCTAATCCCATTCTTTATTCCACATCTCCACTTTGAGATTGAAGTAATGTATCGAGACTCAACCTACATAAGAAGAGTACTGACCTTTGGATTCACTCTGACAACCTAGTCCTTTCCCATTTCAGATCATAGCAACTCCACCCTTCATAATTCAAGTCCAAAATCTTATCTTGTCCTTTCTTTCTTTCTTTCTTTCTTTCTTTCTTTCTTTCTTTCTTTCTTTCTTTCTTTCTTTCTTTCTTTCTTTCTTTCTTTCTTTCTTTCTTTCTTTCTTTCTTTCTTTCTTTCTTGTCTTTCTGTCTTTCTCTTCCTTCTTTCTTTTCTCCCTCTCCCTCTCTTTCTTTCTTTCTCAGCTTACCCCTGTGATATCAATATTCTGGCCTAGGTCTACCTGAAGTGTATTCTCAAGGTGATTATTTCTCACTAGCTCTTCTGTTATGTTAGTCAGACTAACTATACATTTTGCAGAATTCTAACTTGTTACAGTGTTACTACCATAGGCTTTCAATGGTCTGTTGCCTATACAGCAGTAAGAGTGATCTTTCAAAGGCATAAGCATGCCACTCTCCTGCTCAAACTCTTCAAGTGGTTCCCTATCTCACTCGTACAATGGACTGAGACTTCTACAACTGTTCTCTGAAACAAATGTCTCCTGCTTTCCCCTGTGGCTGTTAGATTTTTTTTTTTTTTTTTTTTTTTTTTTTTTTTTTTTTTTTTTTTTTTTTTTTTTTTTTTTTTTTTTTTTTTTTTTTTTTTTTTTTTTTTTTTTTTTTTTTTTTTTTTTTTTTTTTTTTTTTTTTTGCTTTTTGGAGACAGGGTCTCGCTTTGTAGTTCAGGCTAGCCCTGAGCTCACTATGGTGCCCAGGCAAGCCGCCGCAAACTCAGCAATCCTCCTGTCTCTGCCTCCCGAGTGCTGGGATTACAGGCGTGAGCCACCACGCCCAGCATTATATGTGGTAACTGGGGATTGAACTCAGGTCCTTGCGCTTGCGAGGCAGGCGCTGGAACCACTGAGCTAACCCTCCGGCCCGGCTGTTATATATTTTGACTCGATGAGAAAGTACCTAAGGGAGCCAATAGGTTTTTTCTATAGCTTTTCTCAATTTTTAGGTATCTCTAAAATAGTCATCTATAATGCATTACCTAAATTCTGTGAAGATTTTGTCTTTTTGGCTGTTTTATTCACTGTTTTATCATAATTCCAAGAACACAGCTTGACATATGGAATATATTAAAAATATTTGTTGAATAAATGAATGAATGAATGAATGAATAAAAAAGATGATATGGTCAAAATATTAACTAACCTATAGAGTATTTAACCAGTGATAGTTCCTCTTGCTCTTCTCCATGGAGAAATCAAAGTTGATAGTTGCATCTCCAACATTTTAATAACTAAAAATACTCTTTGCAAAAAATCAAACAAATTAAAAGTACATAATTCCTATTTCACCAT
Source organism: Thryonomys swinderianus (assembly GCA_004025085.1). NCBI lineage: Eukaryota > Metazoa > Chordata > Mammalia > Rodentia > Thryonomyidae > Thryonomys > Thryonomys swinderianus. Next base: position 20,079 of record PVIC010019015.1, read on the forward strand.
CTAAAATACAGATGAACAACCTTATTTCTCCCTCCTTACCAAATGTCCAATAATTACTTGATTTATTTTTTAAAAAACAGATAAACACATTATCACTAATGGAAAGAGGTATTAGCAGAATTTGAGCTGCCCACTGAAGTGATCATTACACATAATAATTAGTAAAGCAAACTGCAATGAGTGTGTGATTCTATTTCATGGGACATTTGGGTTGGAATCAATTGTCCAACAAATAATAAATCATGCAGAAGATGATGTCTTCTAACACTAAAAATCCCATAGTTTCTCTCATGTCAATGAATAAAATTATGATTTCTAATAAGAAAAAACTCAGACAAGTAGCTAAAAATTCTCAATAATCACCTTTTCTGCAAAGTAAGTGTTTTCACAAGGTGACTACATAAATCCAGTAAGGAAAATGTACTTGATATACAATAAACTGGGAACAGTAATTTAAAATGAATTTTAAAACCTTAAAAACTTGTTATATATACATATGAATCTTATATGTGATTACCAAAGGTGATACAGTAACTATTAATGATATATGTAGATATTCCTTGTTTAATGACCTATTTAGTTAATGATTGTTTAGGCTGGAAACCTGTCTTTTTTGTACAATTGTGTACCTCTTGTTAATAGAACTTCCATGTCTTTTTTGTACAGAATACTGCATTACTTTGTTTATACACTACTGTAACTTTAGTTGTTTGTATTGTAAAGTACAATACTACAGTTTTATGCTCTATTACACATTATAGTACTACATGTAAGAGTTATGCAAATGAAAGCAAAATCATCAAGTTGGAGTTTCTTTTGGCCACCCCTTTCTTCTGAATATTGTAATGTACATACTATATTTAATTCCTCATTTAGCAACCAATTCAGCTAACAACCTAGCTGCAGGAATGGAACTCAGTAATTAAAAGGGCTGTCTGTATTTTTTTTTTTTTTTAGTCAGGGTCTCACTTTGTAGTTCAAGGTGGCCCTGCGCTCACTATGTAGCTCAGGCAAACCTTGAATTCAGCAATCCTCCTGCCTCTGCCTCCTGAGTGCTGGGATTACAGGTTTGAGTCACCAGGCCCAGCCTTGTGGCATGTGGCACTAATTGCTGGTGGACGTGAGTCATCACACCCAGTATTGTTGTATGTGGTTACATGGGATCCAACTCAGGACCTTGTGCTTGCTAAGTAAGTGCCAGAACCACTGAACTAAATCTCTGGCCCTGTATTTTCTATTTATTTCCAGAAAATTTCTAGTTGATATTTGACATAAATAGCATTATTTTCATATTTTACTGATAGAATACTTAAACTACAAGCTTTAGTAGTGATAAAATTTAAAAAGATTTTCATAGTGTAAACCAGAAAGGGAAAGAATAATAAAATTATTAGATTAAGAACTCCTTTAGACCACAGGTACTACGAAAAGAATATAAAGTTAAACTACCAACCAGGAGGATACATTTACATTATTTGTTACCAGCCATGACCTAGAATTCAAAATATCACTTTGAACTCTTAAGCTTAAGACAAATATCATGGGGAAGAGTGGACAAGGAAGTACTGAGAGCCTTATTCCAAATGCAGGTTGACCACATACGGGTGTGTTTGTATATTGGTGTGCCACACTGAGAAAAATATTTGACATGACCTCATATACTTCAAAATAACCATTCTGATACCGAAATTCAATTTCTAGGTATATATGGGCACTGGGGGGACTTTTCCATATTTGCACAAGGAGATAATTATAGAAATAGTGATATCATCATTGTTAATGTTATTAAAGGGTGGGAAATGGCCCAGGTGTCCACTGATAGTAAAATGGATAAATTAAATTGTGGTATATTCACAAAGAAAAATATTAAACACCAATGGAAATATATGTTGTTACTATCATCAGGAGAGTATTATCTGAAAAAAGTAATATTTAATGAAAATAGGTCAGAGAAGAATGGATGTATTCAAATGAACACATTTTTATAATAAAATTAAGTTACACAAGCTGTCACATTTTCAGTTTTACATGCATGATATGTGTTTGAGAAGTGCTAGGAAACCAGCAGGATTACACTGGGGACAATGGTTACCTCAGAAGGGAAAACGGGAGATGTAATGCAGGGGGCCACACCCAGAGAGTTTAGAAAATATGTCGTTGTACTGGCTGGTTGCAGAAACTAGAGGTTGACACATAGGAATTAATTTTGTTTTTTATTCTTTCACTTCGCTGTATATGGTATACACACTATTTAGTATCATGAAATACTAATTTTTTTAAAAAAGCTTAAATAGACATATAAAAGGGGTTATAGTATATCAATAATTTTTCCTATAACTTCTTCATTAATATCACTATATTTCCTAGTAACCAGTCTTTTGTACAAAATAAATATCGACGTATATATATTCCACAGCTGACTGCATACACACTCTCAGTAGAGATTCACTTCATAGTTTCTTCTGTACAAACTGTAGAATAAATCTACAATAGCAAGTAAAATCAATTAATAAATTATTAGAAATTAGAAGGCTACAAAAGAATATACCACCTCTGAACATAAAATTAATTGATTTAATTATGCCTAAAGGTAATCATTTAGATAATTATCTAGTACAGATTATGTTTGAGCTGGTGATATTATGAGATCCCTTGAATTGTGAAATTTCTTTCGACTCTGAATATGAAACAACCTCAACGTTACTTGAGGCAATTCTCCTTGTATGTCACACGTTTGTCTAAAGAGCTAGGTTTTTTTTTCATATCATTATAGAACAGCTTTATTCTCTGTATCTCTTCAAAACATTTTTTAACCTCAATTCTATTCTCATTCCAAATTCTAGGAAATATCTGTAGAGTTTGCTGAAGAATTTGAAGATGAATAATTGATTATTAAAACACTTCAGATAGATTAATTAGATTTGCCCATTTGAGTTTTACAAGGTCAGAGAAAGAGATTATAACTCAGTTAAATAACTGTCACATATCTCATTGCAAATTAACTCAAGCAGGTGCACTGAAAGTGTATTTCAAGGACACAAGACAGAAAGTTACCTACAGGTACATGAAAAGACTGATGCTTTCATTCATGTACATGTGTTTCGTAGTAAGAAATAGTTACACCATAATTTTCACCAGAACAGCAACAAATCCCCCTGTGTGGCAATTAAGCTTCTTTGTCAATTTGCCCGGCTTGGAAACTACCTAGGAATTAGTAAAGCACCCTTCTGGGTGTGGCCTTTTGGGTCATAGAGGTGACTTTGACACTGGATTGATTACCTGGCCTCTTCCTGTCTGGCCCTGTTGTCCTGTACTCTGCTTGCACAGGACTGAACAGTTTTACTCCACATCCCCTTCCAGCATGATCTTTGAGCTTTGGAACCTACCAATTAACATCTGAATTTTTTGAAACCCTGTGGCAAATTGCATTTGTCCTCCATTAGGTTATGAGTATCCAGGTATTTGATCCCAGTGAAAGGAACACTGACTGGTACATGCAGCTTTTCTGGAAATCATAACCCCTTTTGCTTTATTTATGCAAATGCTATACCACTTGCACAAATAATAAGACAAAAGAGTTTTACGCTTCACAGGAAAAAGTGAATGTCAACGTCACCGCAGGAAGCTAGTCAGTTAAATTCAACCAGTGTGGCTAGTTTTACTCCAATCCTTTTGGTTTTATAAATCAAGCTTCATCTTTAACAAAACAGCTACACTTCACTCCTATGTTCACTTGGATAAATATAGTTGCGTTTAACAGTTCAGTTTGAGTGTCTGTATATTATCATATTGAAAATGAAAAACAGTATATAATTTTGTTTTGAGTTAATATGTTATCTTAAAGGATTTCTTTCATTTAAAACAAAGTCTGAAAATATATGAAGAAAATCTTAAAGTCATTTATTTTAGTCTATTTAATTTCTGCTATTTTGAAAAAGCTAGATGAATATTTTTATTTTAGTAAAATCTATATTGTAATTTTATAGCTTCTTGATATGAAACCAAATCTATCAAAATTCAGAAGGATATATCAAGTTCTCACAATATAAGGGAAACATAATCATTAGCATTTTCTATTGTAATGTTTTTTATTAAAATTTATGATAATATGGACACTGAATATCACATATATATACATATAAAAGGGAATAGAGATACAATGTCAGATAAAATCAGGAATCACAAACTATTTTAAAGATGTTTTGAAAAGTTCTGGAAGATTATCTTTGATCTAAAGTAGTTTGGCAATATCAGTCATTATTTTTATAAATCTTGTTGATTCTTCATGAACAAAATTCAGCCAAAAACTTCTTACATTACTTCAGGATAAGAATAGTCACCTGGGATATACCTTGAGGACATACTCATAACTAAAATAAATAGGTCACAGATGCGTAAATATCATATCTTTTCTTTGGTATGAGAAACTGAAGATGTAAATGAGTTCTAGAATACATGATAGGTATTGTGAAAAAGTAAATATTCAAAGGGAAATGGGGTTTAGGGATAAGTAATGGGGGAAAGAAAAAGACATTTGATGGTAAATTAAAGGAAACAAACCTTGTGCATATAGGGGCGGGGGTGTAGGGTGGGTAGGGGAAGGGGAAAAATGAGAATTGTCATGCCATATACTGGTACAAGTTTTCAATGTTGAGCTAATCATGATGTGTATATATAATGTACCAATAAGGATTCAAATAGAAAAAGAATAGTCACTTGATCTATTTTTAAGATATTTGTTTTCAAATGAATCAATTCATATATCCAGCTATTTTAAAATAGAATTTTGCCTCCTAAATAATATTCAGCATGTAAGTAGCAATTATTTTGAGAACCAAATTTAATATTTAATGCAGGCATTTATAAGATTCAATCAGGAAGTATTCAAGAATATTCTAGCTAAACATTACATTACACTAACATAATTTTATAATTTCACATGAAGAACAGAAGATGGGTTCTTTTGAAAGCATATAGAACAGAAATATACTCTATAAAAATCAGGGCTCTGGGATATATTCATTCATTTTAGAATGGCATTTTTAGAAACAACATGCTTTTTAGTTTTATAAATATATCAAATTCAACTTAAATACCTGCTAGTAGCAGTTTGAGTGAATAAATTCTGGTATAGCATAGCATTTTATTCCTTCGTAGTAATGTATTACAATGATATTTAATGACATGCAATATGTTTTAAGTGTGTTTTAGGAGATAATATAAACAAACAGTATGTAGAATATAATCAATATTTTATAAAAACCTGCATAAATACAACAGATATCAATAAAGACTTTTGTTTTATAGTTAATGGTTCTAGGCTCATGATCACAAGCCAAAGATTTCAAAATTGCAGTCAGGTGAGGCTCATGTGCCATAGATTTGCCACCACTGTGACCTTGGTCATGGAACGCCAACAATTCTCTTCATACTTTTCACGCCCTTCTTTGTTTCTAAAATTTTCCTCACGTTTGAGGATGTGGTTCAGCGATAAAGGACTTGCTTAACTTATGCAACACTATAGTTTCTATCCTCAGCAACAACAGAGAAATATATATTATTTTTGAATGAAAACTATTCCTTTTGGATAAGAAATAAATGTATCTTAAAACTGACATTTTAAATGTAATTTGATAGTGATTTTGAAGGCCAGAGCAGAATTAAGAATAAAGGGAACAGTTACTGACTAGAGTCTGGGCTATTGTCTTAGTTATTTTTCTCATAACTAGGACCAAATATTCAACAGCCACAGTTAAAGGAGGAAAGGTTTATTTGTGTTCACAGTATGGAGGTTTCAGTGCATTCTCAGCAGGCTGAAAGCAGGGCACCAAGGTGGGCAGGAAGCAGGAAGCAGCAAGCAGCCTGCCCTCTGTTTTTTTTTTTTTTTTTTCGATACCGGGAATCAAACTCAGGCCCTTGTACTGGCAAGGTAGGCACAGTACCACTTGAGCTAAATCCCCAGCCCTCTGCCTGTCCTTTCTATCCCATCCAGGTACAAGCATTTTGCATGGTGCCATCCACACTGAAGGTGAGGCTTGTCTTCAGTAAATCCATTCATTCATTCCAATAACCATGGTAAATCCAGTCAGTGGACTAATTTATCACTATACACCCCAAATCCCAGTATCACATGCCCTAGGTCCTGCTACCTCCAATAAGTCCCACTTGTGAGTACATGAGGCTTTGGAGCAACATCCGTATACGAGCCATCTACAGCCACGAACACAAACTGACCATCTCACTAGTGATTTCATGCCATTGTTTACTTTATTATGTTCTCAACATTTTCTATTTTAGTTTACATTTTCATGAGTCATTAAATCAGGATAAAATTATGGAATTTCTAATAGGTAAAAATTGTTCAGTGAACATTAAGCTGTTTTAAAAAGGCATCATAAATGTTTGGTTTTACTACAGTTACTTTATGAGTAGTGCTCACTTAAATCTTGACAATTAGAGTGTGGTTATTTCCCTGATCTCTGAAAGATAGCATCATTTATGCTTCAAAACCCTCAATCCTAAGCACCTGCTCACACCGAGACTTAGTAACAACTGACACTCTTGTTTAAGTGTTAAGTGCTGTCTGCTTATATAATATTAGTAGCACAAGCTTATATGCTTTTGCATGGATTTACCAGTTTAATCATCTACATGGTCTTTAAGTTTACAAACAACAATAATAAGACAATGAAGAACGTGTGTAGCACACCTAAGTACTTTTAAGGAGACTTGATACAGAAATTACAATAAACATCAGTAAGCATAACATCATTTATTTCTTGAGAATTGTGTTCATCAGGTAATTAATTATTTTACATTGCAGTCAATATAGATTTCTGAATAAATAAAATGGTAATAATATTTTGAAAATGTTTCCTTCAGTTCTTTTGCTGAGTTTTAGAAAGTGGTTCATAGTACTTACTCCACATATTTTTCTTGAATAATTTTCTTCTTCATATCTATTTACTGCTTTCTCAATCAACTACAATCAAATGGATGCATCTTGTGCATACAGGCACTATTACATGTTTACACACATGTAATTCACAAGCTAATTAAAAAGAAATACAGAATAAAGACAAAGGGAAATTTCAATATGCATTTGCTAAGTGCTACTCTCAAAACATACAATCCCACTAACTTTGCTACATTTCTAATTTCCATCAATTTCTTTTGAATAGTGCATGGCATTTCATTGTGTAGGCTAGGATGAACAACTTCTTTTTTGTAATAGGAACTCAGTAGAACACTACAGTAAAAAGGTATATACTATTAGGTATATTTATAAAAAGAAACACAAGGATTGAGAGAATGAATTCTAATACTGTCTCTATCTAGCCTTTCTTGACTTCTGTATTCAGTCAGTGATAATGGATAATGTTACATAAGGGGCAATTATGCAATTTGTCGGTAAGGCAAATAATACTGGGTTACTGAATACAGAAGAGCAGATGCAAAATGCAAAAAGAATCTTTGGAGGAGTCAGAGGATTAATGGAACAGAATAAATTTGATAAGATCTAGACATAGTCTACATTGGGATCTCAAAGCACAAATTGTTATAAAGCAAAGTATGAAAGAAGTTTTGAAGTAAAACTACATAGATGAAGTAGTTTATTTTGGTGTTTAATTGCTTATAACTTTTTGTCAGCAAGTTAGTGAAGCTTTGAAAAATTAGTAAAGGGATACACAGGCTACTTTTCCAAAAAATAGGATAACTTGTAGTCCACTGTGGATTACAAACATCGGAACATACCAGTATGTCTCTTCTGAGGCACTTACACCAATCATGGTTCACACAGAAATGAACAAAGACAGTGAAAGAATTTTACACTAGGCTCTATTTTAAATTAAAAAAATACCCTCAATGTTTAAAACATACTCTGTATTGTGTCAGGTATTGTGGAATACAATGAAAAAGATCTCTTCCTATGGTGACTTTTATAATAAGGTATCAAGAAACAAAAGAGTAAAAAAGAAATGATGAACCTCAAGGCAGATCTTAAGTCAATAAAGAATTTTCTACGTTCTCAAAGTATATAAAGACAGAATCACTTTGGAAGGTAACGAGCTCTCCCAAAGACAGAAGTTTTCCAATGTAACTCGCATAGACAATACTTTGTCTTCTAGCTTGACTAATAAAACACTGGTGTCTTCCAGTCTCTTTCATATTGATGTAAATTTGGTAGGAGAGAGATTAGAGTAGAAGAAGTTCTATGGTTGACAAGGAGATGGTAGGGTGCTGTCAGGCAGAGGTGAATTCTAGAATGTGTAAGATACAGTAAGAACGACTCAGCCATTGTGACTAGAAGAGATCGTCTTCAGGGGGGAGTGTGATGGCATATGGGTGCATGATAATTTGGGATCTAGAGACAATGGAAATGTTCTGCAAACTATGGGTAACACCCTGGGCTCCACAGAGCCTCAGTACTGAGTAAGCAAGCTGGAAGTGTACAAGGGAGGACTTTGGTATCCTTGTTATTGAAAGATGACTTAACAGGGAAGGTAATAAAAGCAAGAATGTTGTCCAACTACTTGTCTGGTCTAATTGAGGACTACTGCAATATTTAGATAAACTATAATAATTAAACTATAAAACAAGACATTCACAAATGATTTAAATTGTGAAGGGAAGTTGAAATGTCACTGCAAAATGAGAAAATCTAGAACAAATACCAACTTTAAAGGTTTTTTTTTGGGGGGGGGGGTGTCTCTATTTTCATCTTTTTTTTTCTCTTCTTATTCGAGCACTCTATGGGGATGTAATATCTTCCATCTAGTCTCTCCTGTTTCTCAAAGTAGATGCAAATTTCAGAGGGAGATGAATTAGGATACTGCCTCTGAATATGCACAGCAGAAAAAAATGTATCAAAAATTAATTCAATGATAGAACACTAAATGCCTTAGCAATACTATCTAATCTGTTCTTGAGTGATTATTTTAAAAATCTCTGCCCCTCATCTATTAATCCAATTTGCATACATCTAATAAATTAAATGCAATACTTTAAAAATTCACACTTGTGGTTCATCTATTACCTAATTCTGATTTTGGTAGAAATCAGACTTTGTTTTCCTCAGTTTATACTGACAGTAATTTCTATGAGTGAACCCACTGTCTTTTTTTTTTTTTTTGAGACAGGGTCTCGCTTTATAGTTCAGGCTGGCCCTCAGCTCACTATGTAGCCCAGGCAAGCCTCGAACTCAGCAATCCTCCTGCCTCTGCCTCCTGAGTGCTGGGATGACAAGCGTGAGCCACCACGCCCGGCCCTATTGTCTTTTATAATCAACTCTTGATGTTGTCTATAACTTTCATTAAATGATGGTTGACTATTGAATTACTTCCAAGTTATTCTCACTCACAAGGTATAGATCACTTTTTGTCACTTCCAAAAGGAAGAGTAAACTAGTCAAATTAATGTAAAAACTGGCCAACCTCACAATATCTACAAATGAATTAAAATATCTTCAATATACCCTTATAATTTTTACGTGAACATAGTGGTAATGGGGGGTGGTATGCATGAACATATATGTATATGTTTGTAACATTAGTTTCTTTAGTTGGGAAACTGTCAAATATTTTCTTGTAAAGCATATTGATTTTATAATATATATGGGGTCTGGGATGAGGATAGTTCAAATAATATTTCATTAATTATTAATTGTAGCAACTTAATTTCTTAAAGTCAATTTCCAGAATTCAGAAAATTAGAAGAGTAAAAGAACATGCCTAGGATAGTCAATTTTATGTCTTTACTAGATAGTCCATAGTTATGCAAACAAACCTTGACACGGGTGCTGCTGTGAATGTTCTTTATAGGCATGGTTAATGCTTCCCTGTCCAGGGGCACATCTTGGAGCTGTTTTGCCTACTGCCATTGTAGTATAATTCAGTTCTTTGTAGTTAATCTCTTCATACATATTTCCAAGAAATGTTATTCTACTGCCAAAGCCCTGACTCATATGCTACCTTGTAGCATTTGTATAAGAGTATAAAGTATTGAGATTTCATTATATCAAACAAAATGTTAAAGAACTTAAATACTGATGTCAATTCATGGAAATATCAATTATTAAATTCTGTATTTAAAAAAGCTCCAAGATTAATGTTGTAAATATTGATCAAAAGGCAAGAATGTAGACAGAAACCTGTAAACACAGCCAAGAAATCATACTTTTAAAATCTCCTGTTCTCCACCAATTCTATTTTCCTTTCTCTTTTATTAACCAAAAAAATAGATTTAACGTTAAATTGATTCAGAGGATTAATAAGAGATGACTTCCCTCTACTATTCTAACATATTGAGTATCATTTCAGAACCACTGAATTTAAACTAGCCCTTCAGACAGGCGACCTTCTTTCTGAGGACATTCTGTCTACACCATGACTTAGAGGAGAATGATTTTTACTGACAAATTGAGAAAGCACTAATAATTCTGGAGCTTTGTGTTGCATACCGAGATTCAGTACATGTGAGTTGGCACTAAAGGACCATTTTATATGTTTCTCACATGTATTTCTGACTACTTTATATAAGGCAGAAAAGCCACACAACTGATTTTTTAAAAATTAGAAATGTTTACAAAAACAGGGAAGGGAAGGGCCGGAGGGTTAACTCAGTGGTTCCGGCACCTGCCTCGCAAACACAAGGCCCTGAGTTCGATCCCCTGTAACCACATACAATGCTGGGCATGGAGACTAAGGCCCACCAAGAATCAACACCACATACCACAGTGCCGGGCGTGGTGGCTCACGCCTGTAATCCCAGCACTCAGGAGGCAGAGACAGGAGGATTGCTGAGTTCGAGGCTTGCCTGGGCTACATAGTGAGCTCAGAGCCAGCCTGAACTACAAAGCAAGACCCTGTCTCAAAAAAAAAAAAAAAAAAAAAAAAAAAAAAAAAAAAAAAAAAAAAAAAAA